>VZTL01072919.1:62134-76387 GCA_013400535.1 Scopus umbretta | reverse complement strand
GAACATTGCAAAGAGATTGAGTAGCAACAGTTTGGTTTCCTAGAGCAATCAAATGAAAGCTCTGAATGACCTGATATAAAAAAACCCAATAGATGCAAACATGAAAACGTTTGTTAAATTGTTGCAAAGATTAGAAAAGTTCAAAGAATAAGTTTTTTAAAATTGTAATCTTTTTGTTGTTTTGTCATGATAAGCTATGAAGAGTAAAATGAAATAGCAGATGCAGATGCTTTTGTGATGCAGATGGTGTAATCCGGGGCTAAATATGAATAAACACACTTGTTAAAAGACCCTTTTGCTGCTTCTCTGCAGTGTATTCTGAAAAAAATAATACAATGAGTAACAATTTTTCATACACTTCTATGAAACTTTTAAAGCATTTTACAGGGAGGAGAAGCATTATTATCTGTGTAGTGATGATGGGGAAGCTCAGAAACAGATCCTGAAACTGCCCAATACCATCTTTTTCACCTGTTAAGAGCAAGCACAGCTGTTAGTATTTCTTGCTTGTGAAATGGTATTAGACTGGTCCAAAGATGCCAACTTCCATGAAAAAATGGGGAAGAAACAGATAAAAACCTTGGTCAGTTCTCCCTGATAACCAGTACAGGATTTGCACTGTATTTCGTTGTGATCCCAGTCGTTATTCCTGCATGACTTCTGTACTTATTTCTTGCTTCAATCCACAAAGATTATGAACCCAGTTAACGGAGTGCCCTATTTAAGCATTATAAAGCTTATTGCACATTTTCTTCTGTATCATCTGATTCATTACTGAGATTTTTCTTTTGAGAGACTACACTCTATCTGAGTTTACTTAAACTGTTTTAAGTTAAATTGATTCTTTTTTTTTATCATAACTGCAAAGCTGATACCCAGGTGACAAAAATTTAGTGGTAAAACTATGTGTCCTGGGCTACATGAGCACTGACACTGCTATTTTGTAGGCAAGCAGTAGTTCCTATACAAATGCTGGATTTTTTAGAAATCCTCAGTTATGGCTGTCTAGTACTGTTTAGTGTTGTTAGGTTTCTAATTCTCTTCAAAGTAAATCCCATCACTAGGTTTAGAAATTCATGAAGGTGTATGTACCCTGTCAGGGTCTTTGTCCTGATGGAGATTAGTGACTCCATGCTGAATTTCATGTTCTGACTGATTCAGAGCTTATTCAGAGTCAGTTCAGGTAAGTGTCATCCCAAGTGATTCTGAGAGGAAGAACTCAAAACACTAATACTTGTTCGCATGCCACCTGGCCTTTAGCAAAATCATCTGCCCTTTTTTCCTTTTGACTTTCTGCCTCTTAAGGTGACAAAAAAGCTAAAAAACTTCCAGGAAACTTTTAGCTGAAGCAGTTAAGCTTGTGAAATGTTTCAGGTTTGAAGAAATTCATTTCACTGAAAATATTTTCATTTCCAGAACATTTAGGGCTCCCAGAACTGCAGGGCTTAGAGCCCCTCAGTGTCAGGATCTGTACATACACGCAGCTGAGGGGTAGTCCATGTTTCAAAGGACTAAATAGTCTTAAGCAGACCCTAGGGAAAAACAAATGCAGGTAGAAAGCATAATGCCTGATAGTAAGTCCATAAGCTTAGACCATAAATGAATTGGCAGAAGGAACATACTTTCTAATGAGGTTTCAGAAGGTTATAATTACTGTGGTACCCATCCACCCAACTGGTACCAAGGTATGGATTGCAATATTAGTAACTTGGAAGCAGTATTTCAGGTTACAAATTTCAAGTGAGGAACAACTCAACAGTCCCCTGGAGGGTATTTATTGTTATGCTGGCTGAATAATTAGCTTCCCTTCAGAAGGCAGTCCACCAAAGCTTGTGCTGTTTGTTTATCACTATGAAGAGCAGCATTCATCAGCATCATTAAAATTAATATTAGTCTTAAAGAGTATCTTGGTTTTCTTTACTTTTAACTTAGCATAAAATTATTGAAAATTACATTTGTAAGATATGTTTTTTTACAGATAAAGCTCTTTTACATCCAATTATAAATAATAACGAATATTCCATGGAGCCCTTGATAACAGCTCCTGTTAGGCCTGAAGAGCAGTCAAGCAGAAAGTACATTGTAATAAGGTCACAAATGCTGTAAATTACTGGGTTCTCATCCTTGCATACATCTCACAGTGGGCCAGGAGGGTTTCACTTCATTAAATGTGAGAAGTCACAACTCATACTAAATCATGCCACAGCATCTGAATCATTAAATAGAGAACATAAGAAATTGCACCACATGGAGATGTGCTTCTCCTTTCTTTTTAACCTCTTATTTGCTGTCAGCACAGTTTGCTCTGACTTGTATGCAGATTTCAAAGTAACAGCCTGAACTTGCAGGAATATGGGTGAACATCTCTTGCCTGGCCATAGTAGGCTTTGGCTAATAAGCTGGAAAAAGAAGTAGCCAAAGTGGTCTTTGTGACAGGGTGGAGCGCTCAGCAGTCTGTAAAGGCTTGACAAGCCTGGGCTAAATAGAAATGCACCAAAAGGGCTGAGCTTGTCGCTTAACTTGTGTTCCTATTCTAGCTGCATGGGCTTTATGAGCTGATGGTTCCCACCAGTGTTGCCTTTGTTATAAGAAATCGGTCTGTAGATAACTGTTACTCAGCGAACACATTCCGCTGCTAGCAAACCACCCACCAACTTGTATTTTGGATCCTTTTTACATTCTGCGCGTCTCCATCGTGTTCCGCCATCCATCATCTTAACCTGCACTTCAGCTTTATGTATACAATGGCCCAGAACTATTGCTCAGAATCATAAGCCCACACTGTGCCACGGATCTCCTCATTCAGCACGACAGCACATAAATATGAGCTGAAGAAGATCTATTAGGCTGTTGCCAAGGTTCACTGTCTTTAGGTAGCACAACATTTTTCTCTGCCCTGATCCCCTTTAAAAGCTTTGTTCAGTACTAGTTGTGTTTCGTGTCCTCTTGTCCAAGCATCGTCTTCTGGCTATGGCTGGATACGGGTTGCTTTTTATGATCTTATCCTATCTAGTGTTTCTTCTAACTCAAATGTGTTCTGTGTTTCTTACAAAGAGAACTACTATCAGCAGATCATCTGTTTTCCATGCAGTTCTGCCCTGGATAGTTAATTCTGGGCAGTTTAACTCCATCATACAGAAGAAGAAAGTAAATAAGATCAAGAAATGTCCTAGGGTTTATTACCTTAGCAGATCATCAGATCCTCAGCCTTAAATGTCCTTAATTTTGCTTGGGTGGTTGTTTTTTCATTTTAACTCAAATTAATACCTCCACTTTGTAATTGTTGCTGGTGTATTTTTGTTCCTGTCTCTCTCCATTTCGCATCAAGTTTTATTAGCCTAGTGTACTGAACAGAGCCTCGTAGCAGCATTAGCAGCAGAGCGAAAGGGAAGCCTCTGGAGCATTTGTGTTTTGGCAGCCGCTGGGGAGGCAGCACACCTGAGTCCATGGGAAGCACAGGAGTTCACTTCCTATGAATGCCCCCAAATCTACTTTTGGCCACAGGCAAATGGCCTCGCTTCTCTGTGCCTCTGTCTTTGCCTTTTACATGTTGTCTATTTGCATTTGCAGCTTTTGGGCTGGGCAAAAATTCTTATTGCATGTTCATACAGCCCTCACCCAGGATAAAAACCTCAGCAAACTTCAGGATCCCTCACTCCTATGTGCTGCCAGAATATCAATAGCAACTGCTTAAATCTCAAGGTGCCAAACCTCTTGAGTACCCATTATCTTGAATGAGATTTGTGAGGGCCCAGCAGAGGGAAAGTGCAAGGCCTGTGCTCTTCTCTTACTGCTGTTTGAGGGAGGATTCAACTTAGATGATACTCCCTAAACCGTGGTCTTAACGCTGGGATTTAGAAGCCAGAAGGAATGCTGCTCTTTGGCAGGAGAGCCTTTCCCTTCCATCATATTTGGAAAGCTCGGTCTGTTGCAGCCTTCAAAATTAAATTAAAGGCTCTTGCCTGCTGCTGCATTTAACTTCTTCTGAATATTTATAGATGATTCTGTAAGGCTTCCAGAGGCCTCCACTGAAGGGCAGCCACAGCATAAATGCATCTGACTGCTGGTATGCAGCTGACAGTGCTGTGGCTCTGACCTTTGAGTCGCACCTTGCTATCTTTTTGTTAGAGCTTGATTAAAATTAGTTGGTTTTGTATACTTGTTCAATGAAGACTGCAGCTCTTTGTAAACGAGTGAAGTGAAAAATACGTTTTTAAGTTTTTGTATTGACCATTGCAGTAGCTGTAAGTACAGAAAACCTATCCATTCTTCGTAATCGTTGTTACTGCGGTTATTTCTGTTGCAGTGGTACCTGCACATGGCAGACAAGATCAGAACTCTAGCAGTGGGGAGTGTGTGCACTTCGTGAGGGCTTCCCAATCACTGAAACACTGGAAAATAGTTGAAGGAAAGGCCTGCCTTCTCTAAGAAGGGGAAACTGAGGCACAGCATGTATCATAAGATACAGGCTTACCTTGCTGTTTGTTGGCTTTGGGACAAACCCGGTCCCACACTGTCTGTGAATCTGTATCACATCCTAGAAAAGGATTGGGAGATTGGACATTCAGATTTAATATCTTAATAATAAAACAGGTCTACGGATTTTTAAAGCTGGAAGTACCTTCTAACTAAGAATCTACATGTCTTCCCTAAATGAGATCCTGCTTTACATATAGTGTCTGTGCTCAAAATTTACAAGTACTACTGGCATAATGTGCCAAAGATTAAATATCTGCATTGAAGGAAAGGGAGGTGTATTTTTGATCTGAATTCATCTAAATTCACCGTTCAGCTTTTACTGCTGTTTGTGTCTTTTTCAACTGCTATCATATTTCTGTGCTCCACGTTGGTACTTTGAGTGTTATCTAGTCATCCCTTAACTGCTTTGTAAGAAGCTAAACCTTCTCTTTGATGAGCTAAAACTTTAAAGAAAATGTAAGAGCATATTTTGGTGAATAGGTTCTACAAGTTATTTATTGTTGTTTTAATAATCAGAGTTATTTTGATCAGTTATTTTGAATTCTGTTCCCATTCACAAGAAAATGCAAAGAAGAAGAGAGAAAAATATGCCAGTATTAGGAATCCAAACTTTGATTTTGGTTCATAATAAAGGTGTGGTTGGAACAGAGAAAACAGAGAAAACTAGGTAATAGGATTCATCATGTTTTGCTGACTTTCATAATAAAAGCTGCCACCCTAAAGAAATAAAATACATTCAGTATGCAAAGGGAATAAAAATATGAACTCATCTTGGCTAATGGCTCTGAGAAGTAATATAAAGACATGCATAGATTATTTTGGATCTTAAAAAAAGAGATGCATTCAATTTGCATAAAATGTTAATAGTAATCTTAGGGGTAAGAGATTTACTTTGAAACATAGGGATCATTACAGGGAATTGTTAAAGTGGAGTCTTTGTCCTTGAATGTTTTCTTTGGAGTTCCATTAAACATGCATGATGATACCTTTGCACTTCAGTTCTGCTGAGCTTAGCTCATGTCTACATCATCAAAACCCACCAAGCTGCCTTTTCGGGTGGAACGCTATTCTGTGAAGGTGTGGGGGGGAAAGCATGTGGGTAGAAGGAGGTGTGGAGTAGTATGTAGGCGAACAGAGAGACTAAGCCATTTTCCAGAGTGCTCACTGGGAGTCTGTGGCAGATTCCAATAGAGTCTCATAAACATGGAACCATCCTCTCCCTTTTTAATTTCTCCTCGTTACCTGCAAGGGAAATAGTTTTGCCCTGAATAGGTACCTCCTCTCCTGCAGCAGCCCACCGGCTGTCCTAACAACAGCTTGGAAGAATCTGTCTCTGGGGAAAGTAAAGCTGGGATTTAACCTTGTGCTTACCTGAGATTAAGAACTGAGATGGCGCTCAATTCCTGTCTGAGTCCCCTCTGATTTCCTCACACAGAACTTTCACATACAAAATGGAGAGACACACTGCAGATATCAATATGCAATTCCGATTTGCTCTGCAAGGCAGGGTATTTATTCCTGTCCATCCTAATGGTTCATTTGTGACACCTTTTTCAAGTTATTGTTACATTTGGCTTGCCATCTTTCTAATTTCTCCACCAAACGGTTTTGCTGAACTGGAGATGCTCATTTGTTAATTACCCTTTTTCCTGGCTTGCCATGTAGGTCTTGTTATTATTATTAATGCTTTACAATCATTTACTGGAGAGTTTCTTCCCTCCTCCCCTCGCAAACACAAACACATTTTTATCAACAGAGCTAACATGATTGCAGTTCTGCTGTTATGTTTTATTTATTTCCATATAGGTTTGATTCTATTGCAGTTTCTCATTTTTGCCTGATGTATTATTCATGATTTATACAATATTGGAGCTTGTGTAGGACACCCTCATTTTATTAGCTGTGCTATAATTTTCTGGGGTATATAAAAATAAAACACGGGAGGCTCTTTTCTCCTTCCACATTTTCTTGTGTGTGCTGTTTGCGGGAAAACAATAGCAATAATACTTGATTAAAACAATTACCAGTTTTAACACCTCAGTGACTGAAATGGTATTGAAATGAAGGACCATTTTACTTACTGGTATGTGCTTAGGGATGTGATAGCTATTACTATCAACATTAGTTATATTCTAGAAATGCATGGACATCTTTACCAAGACTGGAGTAATACAGTATCTGTTTTTGTACATATACAGTGCCCTTTTGGCTCAAGCTAACAAGTCGAACGAAAGAACTTCAATTATATCAGTTGCGTAGGTCTGCAAAAACCCCAGGATTGAAGGGCTTAAATTTTCGTAAGTGCTTTAACACCAAATTCTGAAATGCAGATACAGAAAGTCAAGTAGCTTTAAGTTGCTCCAAGCTTGTTTGAAACATTTTTCTCCTTAGATTTGTTCAGACACATGGGAATCTGAAGTTGAGAGTGGAAGTGAGCCATTAGGGTCATTTGTAACTGCAGTCAGTTGTTTCTCCAGTCTACAATTAAACCAAGCTTGTCTCTGAGCTCTCACAAATTGAAATTATAAATTATACAAAAAATAGAAGGAATGGATAGCCCAGAGAAAGGAGTGTGATGATAAATCTGATTTGTTTTCTTAAGGATTCATTCCAGTTCATCAACTGGTAAGCTGCTGTCAGCGAGTGATTCTGGGAGACACTGCAGTACAGGTGAAATGCTGTCATCCTAAATGATAATACTCCATAATCCAGTGAACTGACAACCCAAGTAACACTGCAGGATTAGGAGGAAAGGGTTGGATGCTAATTTGCCAGAACAGGTGGGGCAGGAGTCAGAAATCCTGTCCCACTTTGTACATTTATTTACTATATTTAATACAGAACTATGTGGTCTGTGACACTTGTTTGCAGTGACTGCAATAGGAGTTGTGAATATCTATTTTCACTTTACAGTTTTTGCACCCAGACAAAATGCTGGAATTGGTTTTAGGAACAGAAGATGAAATCCCAGGGCTCTTCTGGATGAGGGGGGTGAGGAGAGTAAAGCAGGGGGAAGCAAGTTCATTGCAATGTGAAATCTGCCAGAAAACCACTGCGATTCCTTCAGCCATGAACACAAAAGCTAGGAGTTTTCATGTAGATAACAAGGACATAAAATCAGTGGAATCTTTAAGTCAAGGTGGTTATATTTAAACATGACCACTGGGAAACTGGTTAGTCTAGCTGAGCCCTCGTTTAAGAGTCGGGAATCTCGATGCTGGTCTCGCATGCGATGAGGTGTGCGGAGCTCAGGAGAGCTCCTGCTTGCACCTGTGCAAGCTGAGACAGCGTCCAGTAACTGCGAGTGCCCCGAACTCTACCGAAAGGTTGCAAGACCTCCTTGTTCTTCTGCCAAGACTTTGCAATGCTACAGATGGAGAGCTCTGATGAAAAAGCGCTGTGATTAATCTGCGTCCATTTAAGGCAGAACTGCCTTTCTCTGTGCAGGAGCTCCAGGACACAGCGCTCCTTCACCTGTCGGGAGGTAAGATGCTGTGCAGAGAGGTGAGGGCTTGGGGTTTTTTAAGTTTGGGGTTTTTTTTGGCGTTGTTGATATTTACATTTTTGTGGCTAACATGCAACTGTTCTCTCTCTGAGCATATGTAAAAGAAGGCTTAATATTCTCCTTTCTGGATTAATCTTTTTCACTATACGTAGCACTCCTGTGATTGACATGTGAGTTGTTACAGCTTCTGCAGTCTTGTGTAAACACATTACAGTTAATGCTTTCTCTGTTCTTCCCACTTCCAGTTCTTTCCAGTCACTGTGAAAGACATCAGGGGAAGGCCAAGACCTCACCCTAAACCTGTACGTTTAAGCCATTTCTGTACTATGATACTTTTCCTTATACGAGGAGAGGATCCCTTAGAAACAGCTTCTCATGTTGCAGAGAGCTAGCTTTCCTGCTGCTTTCCCACAGGCTAGCACTGCTGGAGCAATGGTTGCTTGCAGCGTTCTTCTACCAGATGTTAACTCCCACCCTGACAGCTGTCCCCCTCAGAGTTCTAGATCACAGAACAAGTTATCCTTGTCCTATTATTGGTGAATATATTACACCTAGATGGTTCTGTCTTCACATGTGCTAAGATGATAACATTTTCCCACCCTACAGCCAGTATAAAACTTTATGGTATTATTGACTTGAGCACATCTCAGCCAGACCTTGGTGTTACTGATTTAATGGTTATCTCTTCTTCTCCCTCCCCTCTTCATTCTACTCCATTGTTAATTCTCATTTTATTAGATCTGCTAGCACTCCGAGCTTTTTATTGCATTAGTACAAACTTACTTCTATGAGCACGATACCATAAATTATCTGCTGACCGCTCCCATGTTGAGTGGCAAGGTAATAAATACAAGGAAATTCAAAGAAGTTAAACTCAGATCTATTTGCCCTCTGTCTCTTGAGTCAACTTCTCTCCTTGAACAATTGTGCTAGACCGTGAAAAAAGATATAAATGTCACCCAGCATCTTAATACCTGTTAGTTGTTGGTGATGTCATTCAGAAGGGTACGCTTGTGTAGATGGAGTGGTAGAAAGGGTGTGTTACGGGAAAGCACCATCTCGGGGAAGATATCTAGCAAGGTTTGGCACTGACATTTTATTAAGTTCCTCTGCAAACTGGAATGACTCTTGCTGGCTTAAGAGCTTTGTTCCCATCCTCTCACAGGGAAAGAAGTTGCTGGCAGTGCAGGCTTGGTAAAATTCTCACCACTGAAAAAACATGAACAAGAAAGACAAAAATACTCTATAAATCCAGCCAGAAAAAAAAGTGGTAAGAGATTGTCTTTTGAGTTAAAGTCAGTCAGTTCTCTGCAATAATCAAAGGGTTGCATGCTATATATGCATGTATGTATGTTGTCCTGTGGGATGGATGTGTAGGAACTAATGGATGCTCATGCTCTGCTTGTACTCTGTTAGGTCTGGGGAACTGAGAGATGGTCTGACAGATTATAATTGGCTGTAAACACCACGCATGGTCTCGTGGAATACATTTTTTTTCTGTATGACACTGAGGGTCACAGTCATCAATTTAGTATACTTTGTGTCATATACACTGACGTTAAGAAAAATTAGTTTGTGTGTGCCTGTGAAGAGTTGGAGGTCAGGAATTTACACCAAAAGATTCGTTTTCCTCGTTACTTGTGCGTGGAATATATGCAAAATCCAACTCGACATCGCTAAACTACCCTGCGCACACTATGACCACTCCCAAGCTCTCTCACTTCTCTTTGGTGCAGAGCAAATTGGGGCTGCTGGGGAGCTGGACACAAACACACGATATAAGATAGTTTGGGGAGGACTCGAGGAGAGGCCATTTAAGTAAAAATGTCTGGATTCATTCTAGACCAGTCTTACACCAGTATAATTCTATAGGCTTCTCCTGATTCACAGCAACTGGATGGGAGATCCGGTCCCTACAATGTCTCTGCTCCTCTCTGCATTGTTTAATAACAGAAATGATTAATGATTTTGCATAGCTACTGATGAAGTATCTTTAGAGAATAGTAGACAGTGGGAACTTCTTCCGATTCAAAAATGAAAGTATAAATAGTGTAGGTGGAAGACTTGTGGTACTATACATTCAGCAGAAAGCACTCTCTGTGAGTGCATACATGCATAATTTATATTTTTACAATAGCATAAATGTACTATCTTTTCATATATAGCGGAGTAATATCTGAGCAGAGCATGAGGGAGATTGGACGACACAGAAGAATGAGGAAGGTGAAGGAAATGTTCTTGAATAATCTGAAATTACAGAAATATCAGCAGTGATTGATTAATTCAGTAAAGGAAGTAATAATTCACCTTGCAACTCCCAAAGCTTGACAGGCGTTGAATCCAATATGATAACTTGTTAAATCAAATCTCAGGCCAGTCATAGAATAAATGTTAGTGGCTAACACCTAGGGCCTTGCTGTTGTGGAACCCAGGACTCTGAAACTCTATTTCTCGGTTTGTCGTTAAGCAAAATACTTGACCACTGGTGATGCTCGCAAGGCTCTGATTAGGCAGGCTGCAGGAATTCAAGATATGAAATAAGTGATACATGCTGCGATACGTTCCTGCTGGTGACCCATGAATATACACTTAGCACTTAATTCTCATACCTTTGCAGAGGAGTTTGTGCTGAGAACTTTCAGTCTGTGCAGTTTTTATGAGCTATTTACCTAGGCTGTTTGGAGTGTATGATTGCTCACCTGAGTCACATACTTTTGCATTTCCATGGTGTGCTTGGCTGGCTGAAAATTTAATGAATAACAGATTACAAACAGCAAATAATGAATAGCGAATGCTCCTGCCTGCACAAAGATCCTATTGCTTCTATGTAAATACTTACATTATGGAGTCCCATATCCTAGCATTTCTCCAAATGGTAGCCAGTTCACGGGAGCAGCTATCTCTGCAGCACAGAGGAAGCTCTGTGTTTGCCAGCACTGGGTTTCTTATGCAGAACTTTGTCGTGAGGTTTCTTAAAGTAGGGAAATACTTCCTGGAGAAAAGTAACGCAAGTAGTTGTTTTTCATTTCTTAAAGTACGTTGTGCTACATGGGTCTGACCCTGTTGACGCTGGAGCTCTAAACTGAAGCTTTTGGAGCTGTGAGTGTCCTCATCAACCAAACCCAGTGCAATGGGCTGTCTTTGTGAAAACAGACATGGCCGTACCTGGTTTTACAGGATGTTTCTTGACTCTGGAAAGGTGTCTTAAATCTTAAAATGGAACTTTATGTATTTTTTAGATTGTCTCCTATCCCTGGCAGTCTCGCTTCTGATCTGCTACTTCACTCTGTAATAATGGACAGAATAATAAAAGTGCCACCTGTCCAGAGCCGTTCTTCTCAGAAAAAAGTAATTTGTTTCAGTGACTGGCTGTAATTCTACTATAGAATGTAAATGCTTAATGTAGAAGCACACATAAGGTATGCATAAATATTTCCACACATGCGTGCATTTCTTTTGCAGGAAGACTTTTATTAAGTGCCCATCCATGGCATAAATCCAAAATGTCAGGAGTGAACATTTAAGAAAGGGGAGTGGAGTGAGCTATATGTTTTTTTTGTTACTGTGTATGGAGCTAACACAGATTGAAGCATAATGCAAACTGATCTGAGTTATTGAACTGCCACCCCTGTGCCCTGCATGTTCATAGCCACTGTCTCCTTGGATAAGGCTATTACAGGAAAACGAGTAAAAATTCCAAAGGTTGCTGGGAATAATAATTTAGAGACAGTGGAAGGAAACGAGTGAGCTTTAGGAGGTCCTCTGAATCATTAACTGAGGTCACTTTCTTCTTCCCCTAACACACTCTGTTCCCTGTAATAAGGTGGGTGCAGTGGGAGAGCTTTGCTCTGAGACAATCAAGGGAAAACAACAACTACTCTAGTGAGTATTTAAGCTCAGCTGGAATAAGATAAAGTCACAAATATCAGAGCAGAGTAGAAAAAAGAATTGTAGAGTAAAATGGGCTGTGTAGCAAGTAGGCTTCAGCATGAGAGAGGACTGGGCCAGTAATTATCTACCAGTACTGTTCTGACCAATTCTTTTACTGGGATGCACTGTGATGTACATAACTTTTTAACCCTTTTCGTAATTTTCCGTTCTGTGGAGACATTGAGTAGTGCTAAAGCATTAACATTGACTGTTAGAATGCCCTCCTGTAAATCAAATGTAAACGTTAGCAAAGGAGGTCGTCCCATTCCTCTATAAGCTGTAACAGCAGTGAGTATTAAAACAGCTTCTGAGTTAGCAACCGCACGGCCATGGAGTAAAAGGACAGCCCCCACTGTAATGGCTATGTCAGTCCAGCAGTGTGAAACGTAAGCCTGAGAGCAGAGATGTGACTGCCTCCGTGATTCTCACCCTTTCCAGACATGTTGGCTGTACCCATCCTTTGTTGGGATGTGAAGCAGCCGTGCAGGCTCTAAGCAAGACTAAGCTCAGGGTAATCACTGCTGGACTGGACCTTAAACACACATGGACCCACTCCAGTTTTCTGAAGCCAGGCTGTGTGAACAGGCACATGAGTGGCTGAGGGAACTGGGGTTGTTTAGTTTGGAGAAGAGGAGGCTGAGGGGAGACCTGATTGTTCTCTACAACTCCAACAGGAGGGTGTAGTGAGGGGGATGTTGGTCTCTTTGCCCAAGTAACCAGCGATAGGACGAGGGGTAATGGCCTCAAGTTGCACCAGGGGAGGTTTAGATTAGATATTAGGAAAAATTTATTTCCTGAAAGAGTGGTGAGGCATTGGAACAGGCTGCCCAGGGAGGTGGTGGAGTGACCATCCCTGGAGGTGTTCAAAAAACGTGTGGATGTGGGACTCCAGGACATGGTTTAGTAGGCATGGTGTTTTGGGTTGAGGGTTGGACTAGATGATCTCAGAGGTCTTTTCCAACCTTAATAATTCTATGATTCTATGAATTCATGGTCAGGCACTATGTGAACTTGATGTCTTCCCATCCAGAAAGGTGTGCTGACTGGGTAGAGATCTGATTATTTGAAGTAGGAATGAGAAGCACACATGGTCTTGAGCTCAGGCTCAGAGCCACAGTTAACTAAGTGTCTATGGTTAAGAGTCTGTGCCTGCCTTTCAACAGGCGGTGGAAGGAATAGCGCCAAAGCATGCAATGTCTGCACAGCATGCAGTTGCCGCAGATTTATACAAGTTCCCCTTTAACAACCACCATGATTTTGTAGGCATATGTATTTTTACACACCATTTCTGACCTTAGCTTCTGTGAACTGCAATATTACTTATTTGAAAAAGCATAGTGTAACTAGTTTAAATTTGATCTATGGCAGGTTTATTTCTTTCTTTAGCAGGAAAGACTTGGTCGGATTTGTCTATATCAGCAACATCGGTGCTCTATACAAAAATGCAAATGCCTAAATAAAACAGACAAACGTGATTTACGTGCAGATGACTATGAGGGAATAGAACTCCCTCTAACCTCCTGCACCATCATCTGGAATCTCCCTTGGTTTAGGAACAGGCTGTTTAAAATATTAATGTGTTGAATAATGAATCACCGTACATGTAAATGAGCTATCAGTGCAACAATGCTGAATAACTCTGTTATAGGCACATTTCAATGATTATTTGGCCATTAACTTTAGTAAACATAAGAATGTGACGAGAAAAGAAAAAAAAATATATAATTTCCCTATTATTTAGCTTTGTTTTAAATGAAACCCTTGGAAAGATGTATATCATTTTAATTTTAGTTCCAGAGGCTTTTATGTAAATTAATTGCATTGGAGAATTGGCAAGAACATTTATTCAATTTAGAACAGCCGTGATTACAAGCTTTACATTAATATAACAACAATTTAACAGTGGCTGTTAGATGGGACACAACCATGTAATTATCAAAAGTGAGCCACTTTCTTGATCTCTAATTAGTTCTATAAGCAAATATAGTTTTGCTGGAACTAATTGCTGTATTATAGCTGGCAGTGAGGTGAGCGCTGAACTTGAGTTCAGGTACTGAGCATGGAGTGTTGCACATCCGAAGATTTTTCTATTTTCTAACTTAATCGGATGTATAATTCAATTATATGTGCTGAGCAAAAGCAGGCACTTGTGCACATAGGAATAACCTTCTCTTTGCTGCAGTGTCCTTTTAACAGACAGCAGGCACCCAACTTGGGGTTGTTTCTGGCAGGGAACGCAGGTACAAAAACCTGCCATTAGTGTGAGAAGAGCAGTCTGACCTGTTCGTATTTCACACCTGCTTAGCATGTAAGGACATGCTAAGGACACTTCCCCCCCC
>VZTL01072919.1:49627-62054 GCA_013400535.1 Scopus umbretta | reverse complement strand
ACTGTCCTTGTCCATCTCGAGTACTCCATTGCAATGAGCTCTTCCTGGGGCTGCTTTGGCTTAGTCATCACACAACTTCCATTTGTTTATGGCATCTCACTAGCTTGGTAGTTCTGCAGCCACAGAGCTTGGTTTGCTCTTAAACACCCAATTTCATCCTGACTCGTTAATGAAGCTAAAAATGAAGGTTGGGAAGGACCTGTTTCAACTATCATTCATAGAAAGGCAGGAGAATAACCCTGTTCTTAATAGTGCTGTAGTGATACGGCTCATGTTCTGTTGCACATCACATAAGTGTGGTTTTTGTCATCGGGTCTCTGAACCAAAGTAACTGGGAACTGTCTTCGTGCAATTTTGTAAAAAAAAAAAAAAAAAAAAAAAAAAAAANTTTAAAAAAAAAAAAAAAAAAAAAAAAAAAAAATCGTATTTTTCAGCTTCTATTGCCTATATCCTCTTCAGAAATTCTTTCTCTCATTAGAAGAAACCAGTTACCAAGTGCCAGTGCTTTGTTCCAGCTGAATCTGAGCAATTGTCCTAGTACTAATTGCTTAAGAGCAACTACCACGATCTATCAAGATCATAGCTGGGCAGCAGTAATGCATTTAGTTGGGAGATTATTGAATTTGCTAAGCATTTGGCCCGATGCAGCTTCTAACAAATGCAGTTTGTGAATATGACAGTCCTGGCAAGTGAATTACAGACTTGTTACTTGGGCTGCTAGAGCTTCTTGAATAGAAACCATGATTCTTGTCAAAGCCATTAGCTCCTTTAAAAAACAAGGGCTGTCATTTCATTAAGTAGCTCTGCACATATCACAGGCTCCAGCATAGAATCCAGTCACTTTCTGTCTCTATCGTAATTTCTCATGGAACCTGAGCTTTTTGTGTCCAGGGATTTTCCTTTTGCAAGGTGGAGGCTGGTTCTGCAGGAAAGGTGCTTCAGATCTTGCCAGGTGCAGAATAAGTTATCACGTCAGCAAACAGAAGCAGCATGTTTTTTTTTTAATTCCTTTTCAGTGGAGGAAATACCGGTGATAGGATGGCAGTTCTCCTCAGGGCGTGTATAATTTTCCTCTGCTGCTGTGCATATATGGGAAGGGGCTGCTCTTGTTCATGCATGACTCCATGGCGTGCAGATCAAGAGGGGCCGTTCTCTAGTGGAGTTAAAAGAAAAATAAATACCCCTCAGTTTTGTGTTGGACTGTGCAATATCAGAGTAGAGAGGAGCTTTGTTATTCTTTGTGCTGAGGAGAAGGAACTGAACAGACCTGGGATATTATGTCTTTGCTTGCTTGATGCAGTTTGTGCAGTGGGGATTGTGAAATTATGAGTGCATGAAAAGAATCTAAACAATGCGCATAGGAAAGCTTTGGACATGATAATAAAAGTGGAACCCATAGATCTGATTGCTCTGTAATCCCATCTTCACTTTCACTCATGTTAGTGGTTCAGAAAAGAAACACTGAATTTCAATCTCTGCTGTTTCCACTGTCCTTGGTACAAAAGATCTAATGTCACTATTCCAGCATGATGCAGTGTGGCATATCCACCCCTGGTGACGAAGCAACCTGAGTACTCAAAGCTGTGGGGACAAGCAAAGGAGCTGATCTTCCTCCCATCGAGGGCAGTGGCAAAACTTTAGCTGACTTCACCAGCATGCGCTCATGCCCTGAGAAAAGAAATAGATTTTATTTCCAAACTTCCAAATAGTTGTTTTATAAACTGCTGGAAAAAAAACACAAAACACACAAGGAATTATGAATAATGCCCCCCTCCCAGCATCTTTGTCACATGTTTTAGAGGTCGGTAACACAGTCTTTGTTGTCAGCAGGGTGTCAGTCTGCTGCTGCTGAGCTATCGCTTCTCAAAACCACCTATTCCCCTTACTCTTCCTTGTGTATTTCTATTTTCAAAGGATGGGATTATGAAGCAGAACAGTAGATCGAAAGGTTTTTTCAAAGCCCCCTACAAATTTAGAAATACTGGGTTTGGCTGGTATCCCTTTTCTTCCCCACCTCCTTTGCTGATAGTACTGAGGTCTTCAAAATGCCTGGCGTAGGTGCAGTGGGGAAGCCCAGGGCCATTCTCCGATCCATCTGCTATGGCTGTTAAAGTAAGGGGTCTGTATACGGGCCTTGCTTTTCTCTGGTGAGCCAGCATTAAAAGTAGCAGATGGTCTGAAGCGCTCATTGATCTCTCGCCGTTAGATGTCAGAGAAGACGCACGTAGCATCCCTCTTCCCACAGACCCTAACAGGTGGCCTGGTCTGAGCTTTCGGCAATTGCCAGCGTGGGGAAATGAAGAGGCAGGGCTGCGCCAGAGTCCCGTCAAATGTGAATATTCCATACAGGAAAAAAATGCCCTTAATCCGAGATAATGACTTTGCTTTTTGTGAAAAAATGAAACTGTTATTCTTGGGGAAAAGTCATGGGGTTTGTGTTGCTCAGAAACAGCTAGATCGTAGCTATTTTAGCAAGATAGCTACTCTGGGAAAAGAGCGCCAGTTCCTCTCTATTGAGGTGGCCTTATGCTGTTCCTGCATAACCAGTTTGGACTCTGCCACTGATGTTAGCACGAAGGGAAATGCTTTCGGCATGTCAGATGATTAAAATAACCATTAGAAAGAAATCTGCATTTAGGGCTCAGTCTAAACTGTTGCTGAGAATGTGGGTTAGGAGCACTATACCTCATTCAGCCACAGCAACTAACTCAGTGTTATTTTTAAAGTCATGTAGGTAGAAACTTGAGGTGCTTGTTTAATCCTTCACAGGTGAATTGATTTCTGTCAGTAAGTGTATTTACAGTCTTCAAATTGCAGTACAGATTCATGCTTTGTTAAATATCAGGGTATCCTGTACACAAATGTATCTCTGGATGCTGCTGGTGGTTTTTTTTTTTTCCATTCCCAACCTGTCCTAAGCTTTGAAAGGCCATTCATTTTATTAGGAAAAATCAACAGAAAATGCTCTGTTCTGAGGAAAGGATTAATCTCTTTTGGATAGTTGCTGTGAGAGATATATATAGGTGTGTGTATTTTATATAAGTGTGTATGTTTTTTAATATGTATTTATATATATATATGTGGTTTGGGGTTTTTTGTGTTTTTTTTTTTTTAATATGCATGGTAGCCGTAGCCACCTCGTAGCTGGGATAGATGCAGTATTAGTACCTTCACAGACTTTTCTGCTGAAGCCCATTTGGCACCATGCGAGTGCAGAGGGCCAAAGTGCCCGTGTTAAATTCTTCTACAGAGATTCAGGGCTGACATTGGCTGCCAAGCTGCCTGCCATCTATCCTGGAGCAGTAAAGGCTACCTGGAAGCTCAGCAGCTCTTACCAGCTTTAATTTCTGCCAAGGCCACTAAGGTTCTTGCAGCTTCCCAAACCAATAAACATCAGCCAGTAGCTCTAAGCTGCTTCTGGTTCTTCTGTGGCTTGGCTGTGTTACCTGGAAACACAACACTCAGTTCTCAGCTATCGCTAATGTTATTTCACAATTATTCCTCAATACATTTTTTTGTCTTTTACACTCCCATGTGTTAACATCTGTTTGAGAATCGCAGATACCCACCTTTCTGTTTACTTGGCTTTCCCTTTTAGGTTGCTTGAGCAATAGACTTAGAACTGGCAAAACAATTCCCTGCCATTAATCATATTCTTCCGTCTCCATATTACCTGAAATCATTAGAGCTAGAGATGTTTTGAAGTTCATTCAGCTGCATTTTAATGCTCAATCCAAACATAAAGAAAGGAAGTCACTCACTTTCTCACCGGTAGTTGAAGAAAGAAATTGGGAATTTGTACCTTTTGTATTGCATCAGAATGTTTTCCTGGTTTGCAAGGCTGGAGTGGTAGAGGTTAGCGCATCAAAGTTTGTGCAATGTTAGTACGTTTTTAAGTGCCTCTCGCCAAAAAAAAAAAGAAGGAAATGAAAGGCTAGGGCACAAAGGATCATTCATCCGGAGTCAGACCTGGGCTCCAGCTAGACCAATATCCAGTCTCCACCGCTTGCTAGTACCAGTTACTTCAGAGGCAAGTACCAAATTTTGTGATAGAGTGATGGAATAGTATGGTCCCAAGAGAAAGTTTTCCCTCTCTTTCGTTCTAGTTGCTTACGCTGTGTGGAAGAGTGGTATATAGCTGTGACTCATTTCTTAGTTTTATTGTTACTCTTCCCTATTGTAACTCTTAGTTCTGGTCATTAAAATAAAAGTTGAAATGGCACATTTGTTTGGGGGACTATAAGAGGGAGTGTGTCAGGGGTGGCTACTGTGCTGTCTTCTAGCAGTGGGTTCTGGAAATGAGCTGTAAAGTTTGTGCAGAAAGTGTTCCCTTTTCCCCATTAAAAAAATTCTTCCCTTTCAGTATCCCTAGACCCTCCAGTTTCTGTATTTTCAGAAAGTCTGAATTGCAGCACTGTTTCTAGCTTCTCAGTAACCTTTCCTTCATCCTTGCCAGAAGCAACTGAAATACATTGTGTGAAAGTGAAACTTTAGATGGCTCATTTAATTTGTTTGATGTAGGCTAGATACCCCTCGTGAACAGGTGAAACAGGATTTTCTGTTGTAGCTGCAGTTGCAGCTGGAGACTGCTTTCAAGAAACCCTAGCTCAGAGTGACCTAGAACTTGTGGCCCCAACATTTTGAAAGACATGCTGAGGGTTATTTAAACAGTCTGTGATTTCTTCTGGATATTTGTAGCTGACCAAAGCAGCTCAATTTGTAATTAATCAGGAATTCCCTTCTGTTGTCTCTGCATCATCAGCTGTAGCATCTGCTCGTGGTTTGCAGGGGGTATTTATTTAATTTTGAAATCATGCACTGATTTATGCAAAAATAATTGCTATGCATTATAATTGTTGAAAAGCCAAAGATGAAATACTGGTTCTAGAAGAAAACAAAATGTAGCATTTCAAAAATTTTGATTGTTATTTTACCTGAATGTTAAAGCATCACCTGGACTTGGAAGAACCATATTTCTCTCCTATCCGTGACTCTCTCACCTCTAGGTAAACAAATGATACTCAGTAGTGTGTGCCAAGAAGTGAACAGTAAGAGAATAATCATCCGGTTAAGACTGCAAGGGAAGAGATATCCTAACTGGAAGAGTGAAATTTTTCAGGCTGGCAGGTGGCCAGCAGGTATGGACCACTGCCAGAGGCCAGCTAGAGAACTCAATGGATAAGCCACCTGATTTAGTATGGCAAATCTCACCACACGCTTCCTACATAGAGGAAATACCAGCAGTCATAGTCTTGTTCACTTAGTGCTTGGCTTCCAGCTACATAATGGGGCTTCTTGCAATGCCAAGTGGGGAAAAAACCATCTGATTCTGTGTTCCATACAAACAGAAAAAGATGACTGCTAAGATGGTCAGAAGTTGTCTTTGTGTCGGGATCCACTTCCATTGAAATTAATGAGTGATTTCCACTGGCAACTACCAACAGATTTCCTCTCATTCTGATTTTACCCACAGAAAAATAAGCTAGGCCTGCAAATGAGAGTCTGTTAGTATGGTGGAGGGCAGTGTGTCTCAAATTCATTATACCCCATTATTATAGTTAGGTAGTTTTTCCTCATTAAAGCACCAACAAATGAAGGAATTCATCCAGTAACAAATGTTTCACAAGGGACTAACATAAGATGCACAGCCTAGAAAGACTTGGTGCTTTATAACTGCTGTATATCTCGAAGCTTGTTTGCTTTCTCTGGCCAGGTACTGTTCTAGCTCCTGGAAATGGCTAACCTATGGTCTGGATGAAGAAAATATGGCAAAATCAAAACCAGAATAGAGGTAGAAAACAAATAAGAATCAAGACTTGAGGCAAGAGGAATGTCTGATCAATCTCTTATCATTTCAGTTAAATTTATTTGGTTAATTTTTCAGCCAATTTCGATGTGGAACACCTACTGGCTTATTTTAAAAGTATGCATACACTTGTGGTAATCCGGTTTCTTCCTGGGGAAGGAGAAGTGAAATACAAATGCCCCATCAAATCCAGCTTGTGTGAGAAATATATTCTGTTTGTTACCAGCTGTCCAGTAAATTCCAACCGACACTACTAACATAATAGGTTTTTAGTATGTATGTGTAGTCAAAGAATAGGAGCTAATGCTTGACCTAGCTTCATTTAACATGGAAAATCTGGAGTTATTTTACAATTTGACCATAATAGACCATAATAATCTGACACAATTATGAACCTTGCATTATTATAAAAATTAGCCTTGCTTAAACTAACTTTGTTCTGCATTTTAAGGGTTTTCCTTTTTATTTTAAAATGCTTGTCCTTTTTCCCAGATGAACGCAATTTATATTTCTCCTTGACCTTTATATAACAATGAATACTGTTGGTTTTTTTGCTGTTAGTCCTCTTATCTTTCTGCCTGTGAACTGTTGTTCACCCCATATTGGCTACTGGTACAAATTGTGCCCTGAAATCCAAATATACACAAAAAAAGAGCAGATCCTCAGTTAATATCTGAGTTTGCCCTATCCAATATAACTCAGCTGACAGTCCATCCCATGAAATTATTAGAGCTAGAATGTCTATGCTAGTGAAGGTCCTAGCTGCTAGCTCCACTCCTGTTTTGTGGCATTTTTGCAAATAATAATTGGCACCTAACAGATTTCATCTGAGCATTGCAAAGTACATTGCACAAATTATTGAAGAAATGAGCTAAATAAGTTACATTATGATAACTTTGCCAGGTTCATTTTATGAACAGAGCCAGTGAATCTCAAAGAGTAACAGTTCCCTCAAGGTTGTACTTCAAGTCACTGGGAGAAAGAAAAATTGAAGCACAAGCCTTATTTCATATTCTCTCTCGTCTCAGTACACTTACGGTTTTTCTCTTTTAATTTTCCTTAGGAAGCTACTCAAGTGAGATTGCACAAGTAATTCTTCTGAACAGTCTATGCCGGATTATCAGTCTTTACACATTGAGAATTCCCTCAGGTAGTACGTTCTCTTTGCTTTCCAATAAATATTTTTGTTTATTGCTCTGTTAGTAGTAACCTTACTACAGGCTCTCACCAAGTTTTTTCTATGGCTTAAAGCCAAGAAATCTCCAGTAAGCCTTAACCCGTGATACCTTCCTTCTGTAGTGAGGAGGGAAACCTTGCTGGTTGAGGTTCTCATAGAAACCTTTGGAGTGGTAAATATAACTCTCATAGACCAGTCTTGCAGTTGGCTTTCACCCCTTAGAAGGGTCAAGTTCAGGTCTGCTTAGGGAAGATTTACTTATAGGGGACCATTGGACTGTGTAGGGTGGACCTGAGCTGGCAGTTGGCCCATGCAGCAGCACAGGGGCAGGACTGACGTGCTAGGTCAGTCTCCAGGGAAAGCACACCTTTGGGAGGTTGCAGTCTCAGCTCACTTGTGATGCTCACAAAACAAGTGGTCTGGAACATGTCGCATAAAACATGTGAACCAAAGAAGCACCTTCCTCTTCAGAAGGTGCCAGGCTCATACTATTGCATAGTATTAATTATATAGGGTAACATTAAAGTGGACGTGAGCCCCTTTGTCCTGTTCTCCGCACACAGTCATGGCTGGAAAAAAAGATAGCAGGAATTCTACTCTCTGGCGTATTTCTCACTGCCGATCATAAAGGATTAAATAAAATTGTATAAAGCTGAACGTGTGCCCAAGGTAAACACCAAGCTACATGGAATTGCACTGAGAAGCATTTAGAGTGCTATATTGTACGGCTTGGGGCTGGGAGCATCTTCATACTGCACTTTGAATTGAATATACAAATGAAGAGAACTAAGGCATAAGAACATTTTTGTTTCTGTTATTTTTGAACAGGCTCAGAATTTTATCTCGAGTCAAATTGACTCAGCAAAGCTCACACTCTTTCAGTCCTGGAGACAAGACCACAGGCACATGTGCACACATACACTCACTCTTAAAATAATGTTCGCTTTTCTTTTTTCCTGGCTCATTTGCACCACCTTTTAGAATGAGTCTTTTCTCTTCTACACACCTACACACAGATCTTGTCTTGCAGCTTGAGTACTTGAGTACAAAGGTGTCTTTTAAATGTCATTGGTGGTCTAAATTAGATATTGGAGTGGAAGGGGTGATGTGGCAGGCCTTTATACTGTGAGAATAATTAGATTCATTGCAGGTGCATGGAAAAGAAAGCTGCAACATGCTTCTAAACCTCCAGTTACTCCCAAGTGAGAGAGAGCTAAGATTGCCTGAGTCATAGGGCTTGTGCGTCTCACCGTACGGCAATGTTTGTACCCCTTCCCTTTCCCCAGTTTCATCTATACTAAATCTCTCTAGTGGCAACACCTTCATCTTTACTTAGGAGAGTCTATTTGATGGCTTACATTAGTGTCTCTCTGAAACAGCTGAAATGCTTTATGACCATACACAGGCTAGATGAAAGTAAGGTGCAATAATTACTTCTATTATTAGTGGCTGTGCAGCCAGTCAATCAAACTTGATTCTGCTCAGGTACCTGCACAAAGCAAGTCCGCTACATCCAAGAGGATTGACATGGGAACTGTATGTTTCAGAGCAAAACAATTTCTGCAGGGCTGGTCATTTCCTTTTACTCTGTGCAGAATCTTTATATGGCACAAACAGAATACAACACTAAATCCATGTAGGCCCCTTGGGCTTTTAATATTCTGGGATTATTTGTGTAACTTCATAGTTGGACAAGTTAAGGTTGTATTTAAGCCTGCTATAGTGCAGTCTGTTCTTTCAATATGCCCAAAGTAGAGCTAATTGTGCATCATTAATACAGTGAAAAAGCCCCAGACAAGTAAGGCGCTGATTCTGATACTGTTCTCACCACGTGCAAACTGAATGACCTCTGTTGGATTTGTCTAGGCCTATACATTTTGTGCTAGAAGCGGAATCCAGCCATAAGAGTCCAGGATTTATAATCCTGATGAGTTGTTTTCTTACTCAGTGTACTGTGTGTAAGTGCTAGCAGCTTTTCTGCACAAAATAACTAGGTTTGCCCTTTGCTTTTCTAATTCCAAAATAGCCTCAGGCGCCAGTTCACCTTCTGGAAGAATAGCTTACAGAAACCTTTAGAAGTGTATAGATACATAGATAGATTTTTAAATTACAGCACAATGAAAGAGAGAAGGTGATGCAGGGGCTCCTCCAGGGCAAGACACAGATATTTTGGCAAAGTTGCACAGGTACCCATACTGCAGGGTAAGACAGATAGGTCTTGTCTGTCTTGCCGCGAGGAGTCTTGCCCCTTTTTTATACAGTGCTATCTAAGCTGGCTTCTTTTGTCTGAATCGGGTACCAGTGGTAGTAAAGATTTTCTGAATGGATTTCAAGGATTCTGTGGAGGCTTGTAGGGTTTGCAGTAGTCCAAGTCAAAATATATTCATTGCTTGTGGTAGACAAGCTAGTTAGTTAGAAGCTTATTTGCATGTGGCATGCAAATAATTATTTGAACGAACTAGTTATCCTCCTAACTGCAGTGCAGACCCGGGCTCCACATGTGGCTGAGGTGTGTTGGCAGAGCTACAGAGAGTTTCTCAGGCTTATGGTGGCTGAGTTTCATTATGTTGTCAGAGCCCTAAGGGGCTCAGGGACTGGAAAAGCAGGGATTGCTGAAGGGTAATTGAAAGACGTATCTCTTAAGGCTGGCAATATGTACATCACTGAACCCAGATACAAGGCTGGTCAAATTAACACCAGCATAGCTGACTGTCACACATGCTTAATCTAAATAACGTAAAAACAGAATAACAAGAAAACACCAAACCCGCTTTTCCTTTCCACAAATACTGAGTTGTCACTAAGGACCATCCTCTTCACAAATAGCGGTGTACTAATGATCATTCCTGATGGGAAACTGAGAGCTAGTGTTACTTTCTGCAGGAAAAACATTATATGCTTGAAAGTAAAGATTTATGTTGTGATAATTGACTCACCATTACAGCATGGGTTGGACAGGCACTTCCTATTGTATGTGCTAATGAACGTCTCTCTGCAGCTACACTATATTAATATGTCTGTGAATAAATAGTCATTGTTTGTGTCAAAGTGCAGAACTCAGCTAGGAGGACCGGCCTTAAATAACACTTTTATTGTTCACAGACAGGATTAGGGAATTGGATTCTGGAGAGCAGAGGTTGTAAAAAACAAACAAGGGGCCTGATTCTCCTCTTACGTGCTCTTGTTTGAAACTCCATCAGGGTTGTTTGTCCCAAAGCAAGCCAGATTTAAGCACCCGAAATTAACAAATTATTATTTAGATTCCTCAGGCAGAGATGAGAAATCCTAGCAGCAACAACAAAAAAAGTTGTATAGGGTGAATATTTTTTGTGACTCTATGGTCAGAAATTTCACTTTGCCTTTAATACCCTAGAGTGGCAAAGCTGAAAATAAAGCTTACTTTATAACATTTAAAATCAAATTTCCTGACGGATGATTATTCACAGACTTCCCGTTAGCTGTATGCATACATCTTTGTGTAGCTAGAAATATTTGTAACTTTCTGTACATTGCCATTATTTGAAATGTGAAGGAAGGAGCAGTTATTTGGAAAGAACTGTTTAGAGTTTTATATCTTGTTTGGGGTATTTTAAAGGAAGGGACAATAGTTTGCTTGCAGCAAAGAGAAGCATTGTCTGTTTTCTATGCGTTTATTTTTACGTCCTTTTTATCATTTTTCCACCTATGCAAAGACACATACGTGGTCTTTCCCAGGTAAGCTCCAGTGGCAGCAGTCTAGGTTACCCTTAGAGTCTTAGACTGAGAAGGAATAGGAACATTAACAGTTACGAGTAGCAGGAGTTATGCAAACCCCAGGTGAAGAGTGAGTGAAGCAGATGGAGGAATTTAAAATTCTATGCAGCACAAAGACCTTGAAAAACTGAAGAAAAATAAAAATGCAAGCTGACTTTTCAAATGCATCTTCAGTCAGCGAAAATAGGATGCAATTAAGTTCTTCCAACAAGACTTCAGTACCTCTAATGATAAGCTTTAAAAGACCATCTTAATGAAATGTCACAAGGATCCCAGCTGTAACAATTCCCTATATCTGGTCCGCTAAGCAGAGCTTTACCTGATGGAGGAAAAATTACAGGGGGGATATGATAAGTGAGTGTTAGCATCTTTATCCCTGCTGTAAGTCCATTGAAATCAATGGTGTTATACTACAGATAAATTTGGATGTAGAATTTTAAACAGAAACAACTACAAAAGCAAAGCCTTTGAATGAAAAGTAGCCAGACTTCTTGAACAAAATAGGAGTTTTCCATTACATTATTATTTAATTCCCTTTAGCTATTAGACACAGAACTTCAGGGTAAGGCATGCAGTTTCTGTTCCTAGCTCTGCCGATCAACCCAGTGGATTTAGACATGTCGGTACTCTCTACCGGCCCTCAAATTTGCACCTTTAATTCTCTACATGATGTTTGCTAGTCTTTAGGGGTGCCATGACTGAACTGAAGAATACCTGTCTGAAGATTTCAGAGGCAATGAGTACCCACACAGCTGTTACTTCCTTGGGTGGCAAGTAGTAGAGTATTCCTCCTTTAAAAGGGATGTTTTATGTTTTATGAAGCTTCCTGGTGTGAGTACTCCGTTCTTTTGGATTTGTGTAACATAGCCTCTTTTTTTCAAAGAAAAAGATAATTTAATTTTAAAGGCAGGACTGTAGCTCAGGATGTTCAGGTTCACCTTCAAGCTGTGCTCACAAAATACTGTGGACCCAGGGTCAGTAACGTCTTTTTTCTCTCCACTGGTGGTGGTGGAAATAATAGGAAACTCTGTTAAAACTGCAGCAAGAAAGTGTCATATTTGGGCACTTTCTATAGTTAAGACTGATAAAGCGCTGGAGTAGACTGACTGCAGAGGCTGTGTAATTGCCGTCATTGCACATCTTTAAGAACAGGACAACGCTCTCTCTGCAGTTACATAGGTAGTGTTGATTCTGCCTTCAGGCACAGGGTTGGACTAAATGATTTTTTTCAAGTCCTTTCCGTCCCTGTTTCTGTATGACTCTGATCTAAAGATGCCGTTGTGATGAATATGGATGTCTTGGAAGGGAGTTTTTAAAAGGCCACTTAGTACCTGCTGCGTGCTCGAATTCCACGTGAATTTTTGAGTGTCCTCTTCTGTAAGTAGATTCAGTAAATACCCTCTACTTCTCTCTCTCCTAAAAAGGCCCAGCCAGTCCTGAGTGATAATAAAAACATGTCTTTTAGCTTCACCCTCCAGCTGCAAAATTTAACATACAGTAAACTGTCATTCTACAACTAAGCTGCATCATGTTTTAGTCCTACCCTGAAATCAAATTCTTTAAGCACAACTCTCTCGGGGCAGGAAACTAGCTCTGAATATATTTCTTTTAACGACCACGTCAACCTGCTGTAAAAAAAAAAAAAAAAAAAAAATATATTTTAAAAATACAAAATAAAAACATTTTATTTT
>VZTL01072919.1:37943-49583 GCA_013400535.1 Scopus umbretta | reverse complement strand
AAAAGAAGGGTTAAAGAAAATCTTTTGAATTATCCAAGAAATCACAAATGATAAGAACATTTTACTGATGATATTGTATATCTGTAGAGTATTGTTCATATGGACTGCTTATCAGAAAATGGTTCTTAAGATAGGTGTTTTATATTGCTACCGGTTTTCACTTGTGTTAACTTAAAGGGATGTTACAAACTTCAAGAATTGAAAAAGCACAGGTTAAAACAAGAGATAGATTGTGTGGGTAATGAGGCTCAAACTCCTTGTCCTAAAGCATTGTTTCCCATAATTGGATTTGATAATATTTTTTGTGTTCTTTAGGAGCCACTGAAATTACCCGTGTTACTAACTTTGTAGAAGTGGCAGCGAGGCCACAGTGTGTCAGCTGTGATATGTACATATGAAAAGATGGGTTGAGCAAGTTATTGATCTGGTTTCAAAGGAATAGCCCTGTGCGCGAGCGTGGAAGAATCCCGTGTTTTCCTCCGTAAGCTGGAGAGGCAGCGTACGCGGCCAGCGTGGAGTGCAGCACCTCTGCCAGCTGCGTGTCCGCGCCGTTCCCGCGGCGGCTGCGCTGCGGCGGTGGCACTGGTGCCAAATTGTAATGGTGCCGAGAAAGTGGAAGAGCTGTTGGCTTCATTTTTCAGTCTTTTGCACTGGAAAATCCCTTCTCCATAATTCGTTTTTGGGGATATTGTAACCGCTGAGCACTGGTAATCGTAACAAAGTAAGCCAGGGTGATGTTTCAGTAGCACCGTGCCGCATCCTTCTGTTTCAGCCACCTGTTTGAGTCTCTGCGGTGGGCTGAGCGCTACCCTGCGACGCTGCTGCGGTCTGCGTGCTTCTGCGTGATCGTTCAGGGGCTGCTGGACTTCCCAGCCCTCCTTCCTTGATTTGAGTGGATTTGTATCAAAACGGGAGGGGCTTGTTGAAGAACCAGTATAATTTTAATCCTCTTTTGAGAACGCGTCCATTTTCTGGTGGAGTAAAAGTAGCGTTGGCAAAGCAGAAGTTTAAAACAAAACTATCCATAGAAATAGCCAGTTTTGGAGAGAGCTGGAAGGAGATTCTTCCAGTTGCTGCAGCAGTTACAGAAGTCAGACTGTGTCTGCCCCAGTCAAACGGCATTACAGAGAGGAAATCCAGCCTGCCGGCCAGCAAATTCTCGAGCGACACGGGGCTGATTCTCTTGCGTCTTTGCCATTTTCAGCCCCTCACATCTGTTGGGCCGCTCCCCTGTGTAGTAGCTGCAAACACTGAGCTGTGAAAGCGGATTACAGAAACACTTGCACCTCTTAGGTGCAGGTCAGCTGGTCTTTCTGCTGCCAGTGGAGAAGCTCCAGCTGCTTTCTCTAATGCAAACATTTGACTCTTAATCCTTAGGACTGTCAGTGTTTTGTGCTTTCCGCAGCAGCCAGCCCTATAGCAAAGCTGTAGTTAAGCATACATCAGTGGCCGTCCTTCCCGTATCAGTGACTGCCACCACAGCCATGCCCACAGTCTCAGGACAGTCCTGATTTTCTCATGTCCTTTTCCTCGCCAGAAAACACCTCAGCCCACGGAATCTGCAGAAGATGTCCTTGGGTAGTCAGTGAAGCAGCTCGTGCAGCACTGTTTCACCAGCACTTTCTGAAGTGCTTATGTCAGTTCGTTTCCTCTCTGCCTCTCTCCCCGGCTCTCTCCTACTGCAGTGAGCCCCAAAAAGAGCTGGGAACTGTCCCTGCAAGCATTTCAAGCAAGCCCTGTATTCAAGTGTCAGCAGAGAATGTTTACAGGCCTTAAATATATTGTGGGCCTGTGGCTGTCTGCAGGTCCACAGGCAAAGCACCGAGGTGCCCATCCGTCGGCTGTGCCAGGCAGCTGAGGACTATGAGGTGTAACAGCAGCTTCTCTCCTCAACACCCAGAGTTTAATGCAAACGGACAGTGGAGCACTGACAGCTCGGTCTGGAGTCTGCCCTCACACATTCTGCCTGTGACAGGGCCAGTGAGAGGTGGAAAGAAAAGTTGATCCGCTGTATTTTGAATACACATCAAGGGACTCTTACTGCTCCTGCTTGCAAGGAGTCATCAACATCATGAGATTCCTACTCTAGTCTGACAAATGTCAAAACTGGGAAAGACATGTCATGAGAAGAGTCAGGTCTGGCGAGGCCTGCTTCCCTGCCAGCCTCTGTCCGTATGCGCTGGTAGCAAACTCGGGTCTTGGCCAGTTTTCAATGCGCTGGTAGCAAACTCGGGTCTTGGCCAGTTTTCAGGCAATTCTGATTGAAGCAGAATCCCACTCAAAATACAGCCTTGAGGTTTTCTTCTGACTCACAGTACTGTTCTTATTCCTTGGTTTAACCCTGTTGAAGAGTGAACCACTGCATTTTTGCTGCAAGTCTCTCCCTTGTTCGTTGCTTGAGTGTCATTGGGCAAGTCATAACCACTCTGGAAATTGCTATGCATAAATGCACATGTATCTTAGGTGAAAAATAAGTCGTCATGGCCATGGCTGGATACCCTGTGTATTCTGTAAGCAGCCGGTGCTAATAATACCTTGTATTAAAAAATAAGTGGCAATCCCTGTTTTTTCATCAATGTGCAGAGGTGAAATTCAGTCCAATATATAGGGCCAGCGCAACCTGAATGCTGTTTGGATATTTTGAGTGAAACGTATTTGGCATTTAGTCATATGGATATTGGTTCTGGAACTCAAGAAAATTTTGGCATGTCCTTACCACAGCTTAGCTCCAGCTGGCCCCACCAGCTCCCAGAGCTGCTTGAGTAATTTCTAAATCAACGTGTCCTTTAATTTCTTTACCATTTACTGTGCATGTTGGATTTTGCCACGAATAAATCAAGACCTTAGATTTTTATATGCTGAAGTGGAGCATTCCTTGATTGCAAAAGGATTAAAAAAAAAAAAATAATCATATTTTTGTACACATTCATTTCAATGGCCAGATTTGTTGGAGCATTATGCTCCCAGTCAATAGTACCCTTGTAGCTTGTTTGTTTAATTGATTGCAATGCTATGTCAACCTTCCCACGCAGAAGCCTCAAATATTTGCAAACTGAAATACACATAATGTTTGGCATGACTTGATCCTCACTGCAATACAGCTGCAGCTGCTGCAGTTTACACAACAGAGACTGGAGGACAGGAATCCAAATATACTAAATTAATTAGGGTTATGTCCATAAACTTTATTTGGTTCTTTCAGGTTTGTGTAGAAATGTTCCCTGCTGGTGCTCAAACATGTTGATTAAACAGTGCTGTAGTTTTTGATTTCTCATTCGTGATGTTAAAGAGGACCAGATGATTATGGTGCCCCATTAGGCAAATATTTGTTCTTTGTCAGAAGATGCTGCTTCCTCCTCTCTGGTTTTCCCCTCTACTGAGTTTCATTGCATGGGCGGTTACCCCTTCAAATCTGTATCATAAGGTTAACATTGCCTCTGAAAAAAAGGCAACGGTTCTACCTTGTCTACCTAAACGTAGCTTTCTGCCACTCAGTGGCACTACTTTGTTGTTGCAGCCCACCCCACCGGGTCTCTGCAGGGGAGGTTAGGCCCTTCCCTTGGAAACGGAGCATCAAGGGGTCGGAAGGAAACTGTGCTGTGGCCTCAGAATGGTGCGTTGCTCTCTACAGGCATATATATATATATATATAGAGGGCAATAAATGTTCCTCCATGACACCATAAAAGTGCCAACTTGTTAACTGTTATTACTTTGATTAACCATGTTTTGCCATCCTTTATGCAAAAGGAAGGATAATTCATAAACATCCATGGTGCAGTCTGCTGGAAAGAAACTGCTTCTACTACTAATTTGTTTTCCTTTGTGCTTTCTCAGGGATGTCCATGTAGATGTTTATCCGATAGGTTTCAGTCCAGTATAAACAGGTCATCAGCTGAGAAAATCAGCATTTGAATAATCCTGCTGTCTTTAGTGGGACTAACGCGAGGCTTAAGATTAACGCAGAAACACTGTTTGTCACTGCTTTTAAATATCTTTTTACCACTGGCCCTTTTCATTTACAGTCTGTCTGAAAGCAGCATTGCTTCTTGGACTCATAACAGAGATGAGCTGAAGCTGCTGGTAGCCTGGCAGACATCAGCATCAACTCCTGAAACTCTTCCCAGTCAGTACAAATCAACCACAAATAAGAATTTGGCCCTAAGAGTTATGGTATTAATCAAAACTTTGCATGTTGCACAGCTTGTTCTGTGAGGTTTTAGGCATCTCTTTCACAATGAGTAGGAAACGCTGGATTTATTGTGGTGGGCTTTGGATTGTGCAATTTTGATACAAACAGTAACTTTTCCTATTGTGATCATCCAATTTTTCCCTTTCCTGTTCATTGTCAGCACCTACTGGGTTTTTTTTACTCATGTTTTGAATTTTTTTTGCTGGTTTCTCCAGCCGAGATCTCTTTGCTCATTAAATCCTTAAGAAGATCCACCCGTTTAATACGCAAAACCAAAACTGGTCTAATGACTTTGTGGGCAACCTGATTGTCTAAAGTTTCTTATCTTGATACCAAATTATGACTATATATTTAGAGACATATCTAATATAAGTATACATAATTAAATAAAACACCACTGATTTACATGAGCTACATACCCTGTTATTTGTTCCTTTACAAAGGGAGATAACCTGCTGGACAAATTTACCAAAGCAGCAGACAGACATGGAGAGATTAAAAAAAAACAAAAACAACAACCAACAAACAACAAAACAAACAAACAAACAAAACCCAAACATTTTCTTTTGAAATTTTCCAAAGTTTGGTAGAACCAAGATGACAGCAACACAACTAGTCTGTCCATCTGAATTTTCTACAAAGCTTTAAATATCTCACAAGATAGCCACTTTCTTTGTTCTGTCCTTTTTTATTTTCTTCTCTTTCTCTTTTTTTGGTGGTAGCTAAAAAGCTGTCCTGAAGTCTGAACCAATTTATCAGTTTCAAAAGAAAGGATAATAAACCTGTCATTTATGGCCTAACTATAGAGGTTGCTGCTGCTACTCTGATATTAAAGCTGATTAAAAGAAGACCTGTCTTCTAGTAGTTCATGTCTTCTTAAGACTCTGTGGTGTTCTTGGGGGGAGGAATTGTTGTGACCCAAAGCGTGCTTTGAACTCACAGGGCTATTGAGTACCGACCTAAAGGAGAGTTTTGCTTAAATAACACTCACCAGTGAAGATTCTTTGTGCGGTTTTTAATTTCATTTTATCTTGCTCAGGAGTAAGAGAATGTCAGGATAAAAAGCTACGAAGGGGTCTGTGTTTTGTTTGTGTGTTTGTTTTGACTATCTAAAAATTTCTGAACTGGCTCTGGAAAGGATTTACTGAAAGCAGCCCAAGTCTTTTGTGATTCTCTGGAGAGATGCTTTTGGGTTACTCCGTTCCAATTACTCCATGTAACCTAGAGCTATTTCTTCTTTCTGACCAAAAAGTGAATCCCTTCAGTAGTGAAACTTTGCGGTCTTGGGTAGTGTGCATCAATGTAGGATCTTGCGGTATGTAACTTTGTTAGATCCCGTCCTTGTTCATTAGACGTTGGCTCTTTGACTGATGCAAAAGATTTTGAAGATACAAGGCCGTTTTTGCTGCAGGTGGAAGGCTGTTCCTTAAGCTCGTATGAACTTTGTTTCTCATCGTGTGATTTCCATCTACAATACCAGCTCCTCAGCTGGTGTAAAGCAATGTAGCTATGTTGGCTTCGGTGGATGTATGCCGTCATTTCTCTGAGGGTGTCAGGACATGCACGGTTAGACATCGTTACTTCAGCGTGCATTATTACAATGTAAGATTTATGTAATGGCAGGAATTGAGTCTAAAATGCAGCTAGTAAGTGTAAGTCATAATTCTAAAATTTGTTTATATCGATATGGCAAGTTAAAATATTAGATTGAGGGATATTAAAACTAAAAGGCCAGTTCTATAAGACAAGTAGTTTATTGTGAACAGAATCTTAAAATCTTTAAGATACCCCCAGGCACCCAATCCTACGCAAACCTTCCCGAAGCAGGAACCAGCGTCCTTGAGACCGCAACGTGGGGTGGCAGGTGCCGCCTTGCCTCAGGTTGCTTCGTGTTGTGTGACACCACTCAGTCAGACATCTCCGGTCTGGTACGGTGTACCGCGTGCATCTCGTTACACCTCCACGTTCAGGAAAGATGTCCACCCATCCCAGAGAAAGGCATGAGGTATCAATTATGCATTAGCCCTGCTAGCAGCGAGTCGCAGCTCTCCCGTGAGCAGAAGGGCCGTGGGATAATCACAGGCACGTTTGTGCCATCAGAATCACGTTCGTTAGGTTTCATATGTGTTTTAAAGGTAAAGCATGTAGGAATAAAACTGCTCAGTGGAGGGAAAGCAATATTGTCTTGGACAATACAATCCAGGGTTTAGAATAAGGGCCTTGGCCTGGATTCCCAGCTATGCTAGGTGCAGGCTAAATGAAACGTGAAGAATTGGGCAAGCTGGCTTTAAAGCGCCCTTGTGCAGCATCGCTTCCCGAGGCTGCGAGGGTAATGGAGAGATGATGGTATAATAGCAGTGTAGCTTCAGGCGTGGTGTAAATTACGTCCAGCGTATCAAAGCCCCAAATGCGGAGTGTTATCCCAAGGTGCGTCTGGGTCACAGAATGGAGCCAACAAGCCAAGGGAAAGGCTGGCATGGTCTCTGCTCTGTCGTAATGATACTAAAAATTAGGCAGAAAGAAATCCACGCAAGCCCCCTAAGAAGTTTTTTCCAGTGACATGATTTATACAACACATCCATCATCAGATTATGTGCTATTTTCCATGATATAACTTTACAACAATTTAACAGGCCAGATATGCTTGACTGGGATAAAGCAGGAAATTGCCCTGAAATGTAACTTTTGCGTTATTTCCCAGGTTTGTGCTTTCACACTGTGCAGGAATATGCTTTCCAAACTCACAAGTTGCACTCTCTGCACTGACGTATTTGCATGTTTTGTGGAGTAGCTCCCCCCCCATCTCTCCCTAGCTTTTCGGCAACATGCCTTGCTTTCAGATATTAATGAGTTCTCAGTGTTCCTACACACTCTCCTGCTGAGAGACTTGCATCTCCCTTCATCAGGGGGGGACTGAATCTGCCCCGTATCTCCTTAAACAGATTTCACCCTGCGCTTTTAGGAACACCATTCCCCTCCAGGACAGGCAGAGGGCTGGATTAATTAATTATAGTATTCAGCCTACTCAGGATGACACAGTTAAATTTAATTAGCTTATTCCTTTATTTCAAAATCTCCTCACCTACACCAGGGAGATTTTTTTTTTTTTTCCCTTTTGCAGTGGGTTTCTATGATAGATGGGGAGGCCAGCTTGCTGTGCTTAACAAAAAAGAAAAAAAAAAAAAAAGAAAAGAAAGCAGTGGCGCGAATGTAGGGCATGGAGTGTTTTCAGAAGAAAATATATCCTAAATTATAATAATTTTATAATCACAGGTATCACTTGTATCCCTTCCCTTTCTTGATGACCCTTATTACAACAATACTTTCATTATTGTAATTAGTTTATTGCCACATCATCCTCTGAATTAGAGAATTATTTCATCCTTATTTAAAGGATGAGGCAAGTATTGATTAATGGGCTTTGAAAAAATTGTAGCACAGTGATTATATGGGTGCCAGAATTTTTTGAAAATCAAGCGCTTTGAGGAGAACGTGCAACGTGTGATTGTGAGGTAGAACACAAGCTTCAAATGCATCTATTTCAAACAGGAATTCATTATAATGTCTAATTTGCATCCACAAAAATATAGTTCATCTCAGCATTGTAATCAAAATGCATTTTCATTGCTCAGTGTTTTGTTAAATGCAGTTTTCAAGTACTTGACTTTGTAAAGCCTAAAAATAAGATGCTGGGTGGGTTCCAGCATGTATTCTGTGTTCTTCCCTCGTATTAAAATGTAACCTGTACTGTGTCTTGGTTACCTTCTTCAGGACTATACTGCAAGCAGGTTGAAGTGGAAAAGTTCGGACTCCTAGAAAGTCCCAAAGGCATGGCGTTCAATTAAATGCATCAGTCAGAGGATATAACTGTCTCCAATAACTACCTCCTCAAATTCCTTTACGGTTATATATGTCAGTAAGCAGCAAATACAGTAATGCCAATTCCAAAGCGCACCTTAATTGGAAGGATCCGACTTCTGACCTAAGACGCATTTGGGATCGTTCCACAGAAGGCAGTGCAGGGTGACAGCAGTTACTTTTCACTCTTGTGCAGAGGAGACCTTTTGAAATAATGCCTGCAAACCTTTCCGACTTCCCTCTTGGCTAGCGAGGACCATGGAGAAAGGAGAAGAGCTGCTTTTCAATTCTGCTTTAAGGACTTGAAAGGGTTGTGGGCAGCCAATGAAGAATGATGCAGGGCAAGAAGAAGGGAGTGAATGGGCTGTATTGAGTGAGCCTGTTGCAATGCATCACTCTTAATGTGAATTCGGGACTAGAGGTCATGTTTGAAAGCAGCAATAGCATCACATGTCCTTCTGTGGCTCAGATTCCTTATTTTCTACAAAGAAATATTTCTTTAAAACAGAAAATGCTAGAAACAACAGCAACATCTTTGCGTCATTCAGAAGGAGGGAAAAAATACTGTCCCCCCAGCCCTAAGAACCACCACAGCCATGACGGGATGGAGCTGTGATCATGTGTGTGTAATTTCTTGAAGTCAGGGCCGGACTCCCAAGGCGCCCCTGTTCTAATTAGATTAACTGTTACTGTCAGGGCTATCTAATTGCTTGTACTGAAGAAAGCAAATTGCAGACAGTACGTATCAGTGTAAAATCAAACACAAAACAGGTGTTTGCTAATTAAAACTGAGATTTTAATGAATGACCTGTGTGGTTTTGGTGAATAAATACCACTCTCAGCATCTGCTATGTAATTAGGTTCCAACTACTTCTTTTTTTTTTTTTTTTTTTCTCCTCCTCAAGTCCCAGTAAATAACTATAGAATGCCAGGTTTAACTAAATCCTGGTAATCTTTGCTCTTTAATGGGAAAAAAGCAGATGTTTCCTGCCCAGGTAACTCCAAGCAATAGCAATCAAAGGAGAAGAAAAAAGAATTATTCCCTCATTATATTTTAGGTTTTTTTTTGCTCTAAGGTTTATACAATAAGGACAATAACATATTGGAAGGGAAAAGATTGCATAAAATCCTACTAATGCTGCAGGTTGATTACAACGTTTGTAGGAGAGCTACTGCCTGCACCACTTCAGCATTTGAGAGTTTATTTTTAGCTAATCGGGCTTCCTGCTAGGACACCTTACTGGTAATTTTTTTCTTCTGGACCTATTTTAAATTAAGAGAAGGAGAAGGAGATGAGGTGGGGTAGGGTGAGAAAGAAGTTCGTGAATACACATGCACAGGACATTGCCTCTTTAGCAACATTAATGTAAGGATTTCAAAGCGCTCTCTGGGGGTGAACAGATGGAACTTTGCAGAGCTTGGCATTAATGACACGCTTTTTAAAGGTTGCGGGTGCCTTTCTATAGACTTTACTGAGGTCAAGATAGATGGTAGGTCAATACCGTTATCCTCCTCATTTAGTTAGATGATCAAGATGCTGAAAGAGGAAAACAGTTGGCAGTCCTTCTATGATCTGTGGTATGTCCGCTGGATCCAGTGATTCTTTACCTGAGCAGAGGTATGTGGTCCAAGCTTTGGGATTCAGTTTGTCTCTCTTCCTACAGCACAAAGGCAATCATCCCTCTTTTCCCCGTTGTATGCCTGAAGATGTATGTATGTGCGCAAGCATTAAGACAAGCCTGTAATCCTTTTCCACGCTCTGCCACCTCTCTAGAGGCTGCGCTGCCCTGGGATATGTGCCTTGGTACACCCCGCCCAAGGGACCTCCCATTACTAGAATCCAGTTACTTGGTGGTTAAGCTACAACCCTTAATGGAGCTGTTTTGTAGTGTTTGCAATGGAATAGGGTTCTGGTCTTCTGTCCAAAGTTATTAGTCACTTAATTAAAAAGCAGGGTTGCATTTGGGCGACTGAAACCTGCTAATGTGGCTTAATGGATGTAAATTGCACTATGAATTCTCACTATGTATGCACCTTTCGTATTATATTTAGGGAAATCATAATGCATTAGTGAGACGTTTTTGATGCAACACATACATTAGCTGTGATTCCAAGAGCTGGAAAGTTTAGTTTGTCTTTTTTAAAATTTTAGAAGCACTGCCAAGAATGCTAACATCTAGGAAGTCATTCCGAAAATTCCACCCACAAATTCTATTGGGTTTGTACCTGGGGAGTATGCCTTTCAAAGGTGAATTTTACCCCTGTGCAGCCAGGCAGTATACTGCTACTTTACATCACTCGTTTCTCTCTCAGGACTGCAATACTTTGTGAAAGCAATATGAACATGGATGGATTTTACTCTTAAGTGTACCAAGCCATTGGAGAAATCTAGCTGCAGGGAACAATTACACAAGCTCTGAAGGGCTGCAAAAGGGATGAGTTATGCACATCAATTCCACATCTATAAAACAGAGATAATAATACTTCTTTCTCGCAGTTTGTTTTGTAAACCTTTTTTGTTGAACTACAGGTGCGCACAACACCTACTACCAGTGCTATTTCAGGTCTGGAGTCTTTGCTCAATCTCAGTCAAAGTTCATACGTGCTAGTGTGATACAAATGATGCTACCTGCCTTACGTCTGTCTGTAGTATCATTGCAATGCAAGCAGTGCTAACTAATCATGACTGTAAGATGCAGAAGACATTGCTCCACTGGGAATAAAGATGACAGTCTTTCACTACAATCGCTTGGAAATTGCACACTGAGTGTATCTAAGGGAAAGAAAGTGTGGGTGGAGGAAAAATCGAGGCTTAGCTCATCTTCTCCAATGAGAGTTCACATTAGCAAATTGCAATATTTCAATACTGAGACTTGTCATCTGCCGTTTGAAGGCTACATAGAAAATAACTCCCTCCCCCCAAAAGAGGGCATGAGAACATTACTGAATTTGCACGGAGATTAAGGTCTGTTTATTCACTGTGCTGTAGAGCTGAGGGATTATACAGTGCTTTCTCTCTTAACAGAAATATCGAAACCTTGGTCATTGTTTCTTTCTCATGAATATCTGATCATGGATAAATGAAAGGGAAAAAGAAGGATGTCAGTGATTAAAGTCTCTGGATAAAATAAAGCTATATTCCCCCCCTCTTCCCTTCCCTGGCAGCCAGGCCTTTTGCATGATTGTCTCACGGCATAAAAGAAAGAAAAGACATCTAAGTGTCAGGATTTAACATTTTGTTCCTTGTTTTGTTTTATATAACAAAGCATTTCCAGCACAGATCAATCAGCAATTTGTTGGCTAGGTTCCAGAATCTGTGTGCAATCCATTCTTGAATATCTGGTGTTAAGCTGCTTTTTGTGCATATATTTGCAAAATCAAAAGCAATCATGAAACATAATAAAACACAGGACATAGCAGTGTTATTCTGCACTATCTGGGATCACTAATACTTGATCAAAAGTGTGTACATATAGAATCAGCACTGTACTTTACCCAAAGTTATTACTGGTATCAGAGGTGTCCAGAGGTCTATTTAGAGGAATTGGAGATTTATATTATTTCATGCACAAGACATTAAAAAAAAGGGGG
>VZTL01072919.1:11310-30808 GCA_013400535.1 Scopus umbretta | reverse complement strand
CCCCCCCCCCCCCCCCCCGCAAAAAAAAAAGAAAAAAAAAAAAAAAAATCACATTCCCTTTCTCATCTTGGCTTTGGTTTCATTTACCAGTCTCTGCAAGAGGGAATACCTGGAAAACCTGGTAGTTTTAGGTTGGTTGGTTTGGATATTTTTAGTAGACTTAGCCAGGAGGGGTTTGGGTGAACGATCTGGTCGTTGAAGGTTGATGGAACCTTGTGAGGGCAAGGCCTCTTTTTTTCCTTTGAGTCAATCTGAAACCTGTGTTGTAGCACTCGGGGCTGATCTCGGTTTGCTTGGTTTGCTAGCCACAACCAACCTCCTGAGTCAGGTCTCAAAAAGGCCATGTGAATATAATAACAACTTTTTCATTTTGTGTGGTCTTCCCCCTCTCAGCTCGGAGTGTGACACTTGGGCCAGGTTTTCAGGATCTCTGCCACTGCGGGGACGTGAGATGCTGTGTCCCTTCAGAATGAAAATAGAACGTTTCACGCAAGTTCATGATAGCAGGAACAAACTTTTATGAAGAACATGGGGGGGAAATGCCTTTGCAGGAAACATCTGGAGATTCAAAATATAATCTCTAAGATTGACAATCTTAGATTAGGGTGCTGTTTTATTTTAGGGTCACTGCTCTGATGACTTCGCCATTTCTTCACTGAGAAACAAAACTGAGACTCTGTGGCTGGATATGGCAACTCAATATTCTGTGCGCTGTACTCGGTTCAGGCACGTTCACCTTAGGACAAGGACAGAGAAGAGCGCAGCTTTTCTGTGCCTCGGGCAATGTACCATCGTTTAGGTTGCTTGGGATAGGGTTCTTCTGTGGGTTTTCTCCATTTTGTTTTTAACTTTGTGCACAGATGTGAGGCAGGTATCTGTCTTAATATCAGATTACCTGTTGCCCGTTACAATATAAAGGACCCCAGGTACTTTTTGATCAAGGGCCAATTAATGTCATTCTGAAGATTAAATGTGCCATTTTATACGGATGATTAGGATAAAGTGAAGCATTTTTTAAAAAGCAAAATTACAGCATGTCTGAAAAGTCAAAAGACATAATTCTCAATCCAACAGCAGTGGGCTGGGATGCTAGCAAAACTCACTTAGAAGACTATTAATGGAAATCATTGACAGAAATAGGAAGAGCCTGAGGTTAAAAAACGAAATAGTACCTTAGCCATTAAAACATCAGTTAAAGCTGATGGAAAGAAACTATTAAAACTATCCACAAGCTGAAATAATGAAAGATAGCAGTATGGAGCCAGTTACATCAGCGCTGTATATTCTGGTTAGGGTATAACAAAATAGTTCAGGTGACAGCAGGGTGTAACTCTCACTGACTCTCTGGGGATTTTAGGTTTGTATGTTTTGTTGGTATTCAAAAAGTTTTGTCCATCATCCACAGAACATACCAAGCTTCACTTAATGCTGGGAAACAAAATACAGGAAGCTGAGAGAGTGAAAAGTTCTTCACATTTACCAGTTAAAGTGGATTGCTTCTAATTGTAATTTCTTGCAACAGCATAGTTCTTAGTTTGGCTCTGCGTGTCCTTGATCTCCTTTGATTTCCTTTGGCTTACCAGATGCACAGGTATTGCTCAGGTTACCTAAGCCTAGCACATTCTGAGCTGTTTACTGCATCTTTCAGAATATTTTTCTATATAAATGATCTTGCCAAGAAATAAACTGTGTTACAGCAAATCCCTCTGTGGGCTTATACAGAAATCCTCTGGTCAAAAGGGAAATACATGTAGTACTCAGTTCCTCCTCAGCTGTGTTCTTTCAGACTTTCCTGCCTGTGTCTGGTGCAAGACCCCACCAGTAAGTCAGTGAGATTTCCAGCTCGAGGAACAAAGAATCTTATTAGAATAAAAGAGCAAACTGTAGGATTTTGTGTGCCTTGCTTCAGCTGAGGTACATTTCATTTGGAAATGGCATGGTGTGGTTGGACAAGTATTGTCAAACATTGTATTTGTGTCTCATTCATGCCTTCAGTACACAGACAAATAAAGGGATGGAAAACCAAATACAGTATCTCCCAGAAGAGAAGACAGAGGTGATTTTCTCTGCATATTTTCATTAGGATTAATATAGCAACCTGCAGGCTCCAGAAAAATAACAATTCTAGCCAACCTGCTTAAGAAACAAAGCCCAACCCACACCCTTCTCCAAACAGCTGGTTGAAATAGAATCACAGAATCGTTTAGGTTGGAAAAGACCTTTAAGATCATCGAGTCCAACCGTTAACCCAGCGCTGCCATGTCCACCACTAGACCACGTCCCTGAGCACCACGTCTACACGTCTTTTCAATACCTCCAGGGATGGGGACTCCACCACTTCCCTGGGCAGCCTGTCCCCGTGCTTGACAACCCTTTCGGTGAAGAAATTGTTCCTAATATCCAATGTAAATCTCCCCTGGTGCAGCCTGAGGCCGTTTCCTCTTGTCCTGTCGCTTGCTACCTGGGAGAAGAGACTGACCCCCACCTTGCTGCACCCTCCTTTCAGGCAGCTGTAGGGAGCAAAATCTCACCTGGTAACATCTCCCTCGTATTTCAGATTCAGTCTGTAAGAAGCGGGTGGGATAGAAGTTGATGAGATTCTGAGGTTTTAGTAAATTCATGGATTGGCTGGTTCCAGTCCCGAAGCCATGCGTGCACAGAGGGCAGCAAATGGGCTTTGCACCAAACGAGCCTCTCTGTTCTGAGGATGCAAGTGGAGACCAGATCCTACGCTGAGCCTCAGGATACACTAAGCAAATGTTTCTAAAGGATGTGAATGAAAGCCTGCTTAGTTAACACGAGCCTCTCTTTGTATTTCAGAGATTTTAAATCGGCATCCTCATGCAGATTTTAAACAACCCTGACGTTATATATCATATACTTTTGATGTATCACATCGTCTTATGTAATGCTAAGGAATTCTGCCAACAGAGCACAGGCATTCCCTTATACCCATGGGGGGGAAAAACATTAAAATTAATTTTTGCCACATGGCCCAAAAGGCTTGGACACAGACACATTTTGCTGTAGTTGTTTCTAAATTATATACAAATAAAGGCATTTCTCACATAACTATATTCAGCTTACAAGTCCCAGTTGTAATCTGAGTAAATTATTGTAAACTGTAGAGAAACTAAGATTTTGACCTCTTGTATCCTAGCTTTGTCCTTTTACATTTTATTTGAATACCATATGGGCTTTTTTCTAATTTCCTGTGTCTTTTTTTTTTTGTTTCTTATTTTCTAAATCAATCATATGGCTGACCTTTGCCTGATTTTGTCTTTTTTCCTAGCTATCTACTTGTTCTGTGTGTCTAAAGTACACACACTTCTTTGCAGTTAGGACATGGATATATTTTTGTGCGAAAGCTGTGTAGTGTCTAGCAATAATCCAGCATCATGGATTCAATTTCAGATAAAGCATCTCCTCTTGAAGAGTGAAATGTAACAGTGGCAGCTTTGCTTTCTGTGCAAGGCGTGTGCTTTTCTGTGATCCCAAACTGTAACAGGATGGAAGGGAAGTTTGCAGGGTGGCTGTTATTTTTTTCCTCATCTGTGGAGAAAGGCAAGGCAGCTGCCGTATCAGTAATAAATGGTAAATCCAAAGCGCTTGTCTGAAATCTAGGATACACTAAAGCAAGTGAGAGAAGACTCGTGTCTAGAGCTTCAGGCCGCAAATCACTTACATGACGCTGGTTTTGTAGTGTAACAAAAACCAGGAATAGGTGCCGTTACTTAGTCATGAAATTACTACCTTGTATTCACATGTTCGTATCGCTAAGAGTCCTATTCCAGTACAATCTTGAAATGAGATTTGGGGTATCGTCTCTATAGCAATGTTTATTAATAATTAACATTTAGTAAGCTAGGTGGACAACCATTCAGTGACAGAAAGCAGAAATTGGATGAATCTCAGGCAGCGTTTCTCTACCAAACGTATTCTCCTGCCAGAGCGGTAGCTCACAGACATTTTGTCATTCATATACCTGTGTACAAGTTTTTCTGGGCTGGAAGCAGTGGTGAGAAAGGTACACATTCATTTCAGAGAAAGGCTTTTTAAATTAAGTGGAAAAGTAAGGGAGCAATGAGAGTTCACAGGGGCAAATGATGTGTGCTGGATTGCTGTTTTCTGTGTGAGTGGATGACAGGTCAGGTCAGGAATGAGCTCGGAAGGGCAGCAGAGTGGGAAAGAACCCACATTTGCCTTCCTCACTACTATATTTAGAGAGGTCACGACACATTCCCTGCTTGTCCTTTCCCTTTTCCTCTCAAAATCAAGGGAGTGGCCAGTAGTAGACATTTCCATCTATTCTAAAGCCATTAGCGTATGGAATAGACCTATAGCTGGACTAACAAGTGGAAAATGAAGCTTGGCATAACAGACCCCTGGGGAATGGCAGCCAAAATAATCCACATTGCGTAGCACTTGTGTGCTATCCTATAAAGTGGAGATTCACAGGGTGGACTATTGTAACAGAATCAGAGTCTTTACAAAGTACATTAAAACACTGCTTATAACAAAATCTGAACTCGCATGTCTTAGAGAAGGTAGTTATTTAAGTAAATTATCTGAGCCTTTGAACTAAACCAGCTGGGTCCGTGGGTGTTTTACAGTTCTCCAACAACAGCTGGTGACTCCACTTTCATCTAAACTGAAGTTAAAGAAAAGTCTTCCTGCCTTCTTCTGTTTCGTGCAGTCACCTCTTGCAAAACTAAAAAGCTCTGTATTCAGGTTAGTTAAAAAAAAAAAGGAAAGTCTTTCAGTGCATCTTTAGCTTCTATTTTCTGGCAAATGTTAGTCCAAACAGACACATGCCCTGTACACATAATTCAGACTCTCAAGGATTCTTTGAGTTGATTTCTAAAGCATTTCTGGTACCTCTTAAGTTTTAAATGCATGGTAAAATTATGATCCAGAAAACAGATTGTCAAGTCTTGCACTGTGTGTGTAATAGCAAAAGCATAGAATACTTCTGATATCCAAAACTTTGTTTATTCTGGGATGCAGATCTTGAGAAAGAATAGAATGCTTAATAGCAGAGGGACAATAAAAAGACCAATATTTTCTCACTTCTGTTATATTCATTACCATGGTGTCCAGGCACACTTCCATGGTGTTTGAGCAGTAAATAGTCCTCCTTTAGTAGCTGAAGTAGTTGTATTTACCTTGAACTGATCCAAGTCAGCAGTGAAGGGAGAGAAGTGGGATACCGTAGAGAGATTTAAAGAACCGCAAGTTCTTGATTAGCTCTTAGGAAGGGCTTTGTACCAGAATACTGCTGGGAGAGCAAAACCAGTCCAGCCATGATTGAGATTAATGGACTAGATCAATTATCAGAGATCGTTTACAATCCTAGCAAACCTTACATATTGCAAATTCATTAACAGAAAAAAAATCAAAGAAAACAAAGGATTTTTTTCAAGTGAGGTGAAAAGAAAAAGAAGATATGGGAAGACCTAGCAAAGCAGGAGTCGCATCAATATTGTTATGAGTGAAAACTAGAAACAAGACTGGAATCAAATGAATGTATATGATTTGTTGGGCCATTAGCAAATACGTATCACGCGTATCACTTATTATCCTGTAGTTTCCAAATTCATGCCGTAACATGGCCACATTTTCTTAGGAATACCTTCTGGGTTTTTTTTTTTTCCTTCCCATAACAGTCCTGTATGAAGAGAGCTCTCTCTGAAAGTCTGCAGAGCCAATATACTTTCAGATCACATTCTCACCTTCACATCCCACATCAGAATTCCCTCTCTTGTAATACCTTCAAAATACTTTCATTGCAATTTAGATTACCGGTATGTTAAGACTATTGCTTATAAACGCAACTCTTTGATTCTGATCTTTTGTTACCCTCAATTATGTGCTGCATCCAGCTAGGGTCTTTTATCCTATATTTAGTCTGCCAGCTCTTCAGCTCAAGGATAATTTTTGCACCTCATGTTTGTACAGTGCCTAACACAGTATTCACATGAGGCCACAGTTACCGGGCGAAAATCTGCATGGAGTGAAAAGGTGGCAGCGTAGCGTGGAAATCCGAGTTCACGCAGGTGAGATCCAGAGTAGTAGGTAGCATAAACGATCTGAAAGGAGGGGAGGTAATTTTTATTGTTGTTCATAATATTATCATCCTTTCTGTTTGCTATTTAAGAAGCGATGATTAGGAAAGTGATCCAAAAGCCCCGAAATGGACGTATGCTTCCCTAAGCAAAGTGAAACAATTTACTCCTCAGTTGATTTCCCTCACTGCAGCAGATAAAACACTCCCATAATCATGTTTCACTAAAGCCATGGCTCAAGGTACACTAAACCAGTCATTTTCTCTGCCTTGATCTGGAGCTTTCAATTTAATCTCCATCTTGTTAAGAACAAAATAATAATTAAAAGAAGAAGGGGAGGGGGCCTTAGTTTACAAGGCCATATCCAGCATACAGATGGGTAATTAGAGTGCCCTAAATATAGTGGTTTGCCTTTATCGCTGCAAGATGACTAACTTTCATCAGACATGTACAAACAGAGCACTACAGAGCTTTAACATTAAAACTGTCACTAGCAACTTGAGGTGTTTCTAACAGTCACATCAAAGGAGAAAGTTCCCACAGTGAGATCAGGAGCTGCACAGTCCACAGCCCAGCTTTGTTATTACACTGTTGTGCAAAAAAAGCTTATTAAAGTTGCATTACAAGAAGGTAACAGTAAAAGATTTCATTATTCCTCTTCTAGTCTGATACCACCCCCACGCTCCCGGAAAAAAGAATTAAGCTCAAAGAACAACAGATGCTCTTTGAAATGAGTATGTATTCAGAGAGAATGCGTGAGCAGTGGGATACAGCAGAATTAAAGTCAAGGTGTGGACAAGACTCACTGGATAGGAGGACTCACACTAGGGGTGTGTGTATATATATGTGTGTGTGTGTGCACACGCACATACTAAAATGGCCCCATTACTGTTGCTTGTGACAAATAATTCACTTGTGGTAGAATAGAAATAAAATCACTCTCATTTATCACTACAGAGTTGAGTCACAAGGACTCACATATGCTTGCCAAAGGTGTGAAAAGAGAGATGTTTCAGAGTTCTGCTTTACACTCAGAAACATACCTTTCAGATGCGTTTGGGGTGTCTTATCACGACAATCTGGTAAGTCACAGCGGAGCCTGCCTGCTGTTTGAATTGGTGGAAACAAGGAAGAGGAAACACAGGTCTCTGTGCTGGTCATTGCTGAGTTGAAGGAGCAGATGAAACTCACAGAAGAGTGTGGAGAAAGAGAACACGGGTAGAAATAAATGAGCAGAGGGAAGGGAGAGGAAGGTAGCCACCAGTATATGGCGATAAAGGACCTGAATCAGAAAAGCACAAAAGCAAAACGGAGCCTCATTCTAACGGTAACAGCACTTGCACGTATCTCACAAAATAATCCAAACAAATGGCAAGGAAGTACTCCTTTATAGAAGAGGTACACGGCGTCAGGTAAAGGGCACGCTCCGGCTGGGTTGCAGACTGTGGCTGCTCCTTTCAATAGGACGCAGCGTAGCTGCCCTGCCTGGGGCGCGGTTTGGATGCGGGATGGGAGGGGGCGTCTGGGTACGCCGCCAGTGCGAGCTGCNCTCACAGAGTGCAAAAGGTACGGCACTTTTAACGGTGCTGGAAGTTCAAGGCTGTTTTTGAGTCCGAGGTAAGTAACGGCGGTGGAGATCTGTGTGACAGCCTGACCTTGATGTGCTTTCCTTTGCCTCTTGAGTATTGAGATCTAAGTCAATGTGTGACCTTTGTGAAACGACTTGGAGGATCCAAATCTAGCCCCTCTTGGGGAGATATCCAGACCGGCGAGGCTTTTACCCTCCTTTGGTGCTGAAAGAAAGGGGAAAAAACCCCATAAATATATATTTAGGATTCTTTTAAATTATTTTCCTAACAGTGAACCAAAGTCAATTATATTTTTGAACTTTAAACTGAGTCAACAGATTAAAAGGTAAAACATTTCTATTTAAATCTTTACCTGAAGTTACCACCCTGAAATTTTTGGATATATATATCTCTAGGTTTTGTCATCAAGTGCACAATATTAGAATCAAAGGTAATAAAGCCATTGATCTACAGTAAGACAATAATAATATTACCATATAGCTTTTATAATTAATTTGCTGCCAGATGAAAGGGAAATAGTAGGTCCTTTTAGTGCTGGTGATTAAAGCAAAAAGTAAACCTTTGAAAGCCAGATTTGCATGTACAACATGTTGCAGTAATTCCAGCAGATCACTTGGAAATTGTTAGTGTAGTTGCAGTCACATTGCAAAATTTTGGATAAAAGACTTACTGACTTGCAGGGGAAAAATCAGATCTGTGGTGGGATAATGAAAATTCTAGTAGTGTAAGGCTTGCTGAACTCATGTTCTAGCTTAATTTGCTTATAAGTTTTATTGCAAGACAGATTTTTAGGCAAAAGGTGGTGTCCACATTAACAGATATGTCCATATAAAACTTAGGAAAGGAGAAGGGAGAGATCAATTGATTCTGTAGAGATTTTAACGTATTTTTAGTAACCAACCCAACCTGGCCTGTTTTTACAGCTTGTCTATATATTCACTCAACTGAATACCTATCCTGAGACAAGCTTGATAATTTGAATTAACATGGTTTGTACTGTTATTTGCAGTTTGAGTGCTCTCACCGGTGCTTAAACTTAGCTCATGTTATAGCAAGTTAGGCACCACTGTTTAACTATCACTTGTGAAGGCCATGAAGCCAAATGATTTGCTTTAGATTTGTACCATGTCAGAATGATATTGTCACTCCTGTTTTCAGGTTACGCTTTTCTAGAAATAGCGTGAGAGACTAGAAAAAAATTCAATTTCAGGTTTAACATCTGAAGCAAGATGCATAACTTTGCCCTGTGCTTTTCCTCTATGTAATCCATACGTCATGCGATAAAAGAATAGGGATGTCAACTCCAGTCACCTTTTCTTCTAGCAAGTTCTGTGTGGGGCCCATATGTGAATCTAGGATGTCTGTGCACCGTACCTTTTAAAATCAGTCTTTCCATGGACTTTAGGGGCTGTTGGATCCAGCCCAGCCATTATACTGCTATTTTCTGACCCCTTACTTTGTAAAGCTCAGCAGAGGAGAATGAAACGAGAGCCTTTATTTGCTGTGCACATCGGTTATGAACCTTCTGCTACATGAGAGAAGGCACTTCCCTCTGTTCCCAAGATACTTGATGCTGGATCAAGTACAGTCAGTCATGTTGCAGATGGCATAAAGCTGTCCTAAAACGTATATAGCTGGCATAAACCCTGTATCATGTACTCTGGCGTTTTGAAGATCAGTCACAACTGATCCAAACAAAACAAATACCGCTGGGTTCATCTGACAGAGCATACATTCAGTGTTAATGACGATGGAGCCATGGCCAGAATGAGTTTGTGTGACTTTGTACAAACCATTTAACTGTGCCATGGCTTTCCTGATTCCCAGGTGCAGTTTGAGGCTCAATTAATTAATGCCTGCAGAGCACTTTAGTATCTTACATGAAAGGTATCACAGAAGAGCAAGTATCATAAGTGAGATATTTTGAAGGAAAAACTTTGAGGTGTGATTGAAATTTGCATGTAGCTGGAGTTTTCAACTTACGCTAGGTAAGGACAGGCTTAATCCCGGCAGATGTTCATTTTTCTAGTGATGTGATGGTGTGGTTTGCATGTTTACAAGCTATCTTGTCTCTCTGCCCGTCTGGGAATAATTGAAAACCCTAATATTGGACTCAAAACATAATTTGACATCATACTGAAATACATTCTGAAAGGAATTTTCCTTCCAGCACTGAATTTTCATAGTGATTATAAATTAGCCAAGTTATTTACATCTTTCACTCTCACTTCACTTAATGATAGTCAAATAAAAAAAAAACCCTACAAACTACTTTTCCTAATGTTTGATTTTCTTTGTATAATTATGCCCTAAAGTCTAGTTCTTTATACTCAGTCTGTAGCCCTTGATGAATGCAGAAAGGACAGAAGGGAAGAAAATATCCAATACTTTATCCTGGGCTTTGATTTCCAAAAAGGCAACTCACAAATGGTATGTTCGTGTAGCTGTATCCCTTACTCTGATGGTTCTTCTGCTTTTTCAGCAAGGTGACATCCTGAGCCTGTTGAGAGGCACATAAACTTCTCAATTTTGGATGTCCTCTAGCCTATCAAGATTAAAAATAAAAATTGGGTAGTGATTTCCTTATCATTCCATATTACCGAGTTTTTTAGGTGCAAAAATGATTCCTGCTGAATCAACGTGACACTTGCATCCTTGTGTAATTTTTCTAATCTATGTGTTTACAAGAAAACCAGAAGCACTTAGACGTGAGTATAGAAAACTGAGAAAAATAACAATACACTTTTAAATTAATCTGTAAGTGCTAAATATTAAGTTTTATTATTATTTATACCCAGTGTGAATTCCTGAGCCATTATGAAAAAATGAGTTTCACTCAGACTGACTTATTTTGCCCTCATTGAAAATTCCATCACGGTTTTCACCGGAGTTAATGGTACCAACAATAACAGTTGCTGCTTGTCAGAGTTCCTTTAATTTCCCCTATTTCCAAATCAGGATGTCATTCTATTCCTTTCCTCCAGAACAATTTTATAATATCACCAGCAAGGAAGGTGCACTGCTCTCCACCTGTATTACAGCTTGGAATTATGAGTCTATCATTTATGCCCAAACTGATGATTCACTCTATTTTCCCCATGCAAAATAAGCATGCAGTGAAGACCAAAATGGAATTCTGCATCTTCCAGTTTAGGAAAGCAATAAAGGAAACAGGCTGTTTTTTTTAAGAGCTTATATTTATCTGAAAGTGTCTTATTTGTCACTCACACACTATTCATTCTGCAATAGTATAAAAAGTACATAAGGAGCAAAGAGACTGGTGAATTCAAGGCATCATCTTCACGGTGCAGTAAGATCCACTTGGATGAAAGACATTATAAAATGTATTTGTATGATTAGTACATTCTGTGTAAATACACTTCTAAGTCTCCTTATAAATCCTCCATTCCTCCAGCTGCAGCAAACATTTAAGAGGCATATTTGTAGTCTTTTCTGTTTAGGTTTTCTTTAACAGCACCAAGGAGTTTCATAATATTGGAGAATAATTATGTCACCAATATTTTAAAAATCTCGTTACACTTTTCTTCAGATAAGTGATTTACAGAACAATAATTAAATGTCAGGAAATGAATTGCAGATGAGATACCGACATTTGATAGTGTTTTGTAAACAGACTAAATGAGTCTAGAGAGAGGTGGAAACTATTGATGTTTCCATAAAAAAAGAGAAAGCTTCCACAGAGCCTCTGGAAGGAGAATATGTGATTGAATGTAAATGCAGGAGCCTGATAAAGATGGACTGTAATCTATTAGGGAAAGGAAGTGATTTGATTCTCAGTAATTTAAATGTGAAGCTCGGGAGACTGATTCCCACCTGCTATCATCTCTTGTAAAATAAGGGGGGGCTGCCCCTTTTTTCTCCCTGGTTTTGCTCCCCACAAATTTGAGGAAATGAGCAGTTATGAGGCTTGAGGACTTCCACTTAAATGAAAAAAAGTACGTCCTGATCCAATATCGACAGCAGATGGGAGGGGAAGCTGGAAGGCCTTAAGAATTACTGATTACTTTTTAGAAGTGTATTAGCCACATGCACTTCGTAAGAACTAGAATGTACACACGATCTTAGCTTTCCTTATTTATATTACCAGGTAGATAGAACTAGATGGCTTCTTAGACTCTCTGGCTCTGCTGCTGTAGAACTGCCTGTAAAAGTTAAAGTTGAACTGAAAAGAATAACAACAGAGAGATCTGTTCTCTTAATATTATCTTTATATGCTAGTTAAGTATTCCTTAGAAAATTGAGAAGTGATTCAAGTAAATCCTTCTTCCAGGACTTTGTGCATTATAGTTTTGAAGAGCAGCTCTGGAAAAACTTGAGGGCAGCTGTTCTGCGTAGTACTTAGGTTACCTGAAAAGGATTATTCCAGTCTTTGCTGATAGTTCTTTGTGTGGATTATTGTTACATTTTTGTCAGTTAAGGCACTGTGGGAGATACACAGAAGAGATACTACCTGAACTGAAGAACTTAGAATGTAAATGAAATGCACACAGTGCGTCAGTTGTTAGTGTCTTGACATATGTCAGCACGAGCTGTATAACAGTGCAGTAGGCATATCAGGATTGGATTAATTATATGGAGTAGTCTCATTGCCTGAAGTATTGTTTTACAGTAAATCCGTATAGCAAGTACGTTTTGTAATGAAGATGGGTTTTTTCCATTCCTACATCTATACTATGGATCCTGCAATGAAATGCAATGATTAATCAGTAATCAAACAGTTGCTATTGAAAACAGTCTCTGAGAAAAATAAAAGAGCGGACACTAAAAAGCATGAATTAAGCCACTGTTTTAGCAAATAGCTTCACAGGTATTAAGGTAAAACTGTGAGGAGTGTTTATCGAGTGTATTGGCACAATTCTAGAAAGATGAGACTTAATTAAATGTGTAAAGAGTGAACTTCAGTGCTTTTCCTGAATTAAGCCTTGGAAGGTAAGACAGATCCTAGGTCCCCAGAAACCTCTGGCGTAGCCGCAGAACTTATGAGGGCATGGCCAGTTCTAGATACAGATTGACAGCTACACACACAGATTTAGGCGCACAATCAGGACCAAGTACATAATTTCATGCATGCTGAATTATATCATTTTTCCTATTTACTTCAGCTAATGTGCAAAAGGGAGAAGACGCTTTTCTTTCTGCTATCTGTCTGTTTGGCTGTAAGCTTTTGTTATCAATTTGTACAGTATGTAGCAGAATAAAGCCCTCACCTAGGATGTTTAGATGGTGCTGTTATAATAAATTACTATTTCATGTTACTTTTGATCCAAGGAATGCTGGTTTTTAGTTTACAAAAAGTTTAAATTAATGAGGCTTATGTACAGCTGTGAGGGGAGTGATGTGGTCATACATCTTAAGTGAATTGAAATGGGAAGCAGCGTTCTCTGCATCCCGAATGTTTCAAACACACCGATGAATTGTGGCAGGTGCCGACATCCTTGCACTTCTTCAATCACAAAGTTGAATGTGGCACTAGGTCCCAGCAGATGTATGAAATCAAGTAGGTTGCTGATAGGGATTTCTTTGTTTTCTTACCATTATTTCCGCAGAATGAAATACGCAGTTGTGATAAAAAATTACATGGCAAAAGCTCCTTATGTGAGGGATTAAAAGTTAAATCTGTCTTTGTTCTAATTTCCTTCTCTTCTCTTTCAATACATCAAGCAAATGAAGCTGATTTTCATTCTGTTCAAAGTCACAGCAGCTTGGCTTTTTTGCATTAAACAGTAGAACCATGGGTTTACTTCACACAGTTCTTTAGTCAAGCAGAGAGTTTCCAAGGAGGAATTTTACTCATGTGCAAGGTAAACATTCTCGCAGTTTCCTCTCTGCACCTTCCCAATTGACTCAGACTACAGAAAAGTTCATTTACTGTAATCAATATCACTTTACCTCATGCCTCAATGAAAAAATACTTTCTGCAGTCAATAGCAATTAGAGAGACAGACAGGGACAGAAATATTGATGGGGATGAAACCAGAGATTTACACCTGCTGACTGTCTTTTCTGAATATGTAATGGGACAACTGCTAATTGTAAAATATTGTATTAGTAAATTTTCATTGAGAAACTGCCTGGCGAGGGAATCGTACTTTCCGTGGTGCTGGAGACAAAATTAGGTTTGGGGCTGTAGTTTGCTCAGTTACACGGAGGATAAATGCAGTGAGCTTCAGGGGCATCAGTGGGACCACGCTGGCTGTACCCAGCTGGAAATGGCAACAAACTTTGCATATAGGGCCAAGGTACGGAATAGCGGGACTGCCCTTACTTCCAACCCTGCAGAAATGATCGGTGGGATTTTTTGTTTTTTTTTAAAAAAACAGTGAGGATCATGAGTGACTTGCATAATTTATGTAGAGATGGTGTGGTTAATTGGTACCTGCACTCTTTAAATAGAAAGGATACGTCTCTCTCAGAGGCAGTTCATCAAAAAGTTATCTGGTTTACAGGGGAACTGTCTCATGACATTCTCTGGCCTATTTTATAGAAGTCAGGCTGTCTAGATCATAATGATCTACTCCAGCCTTTCTAAATCTGTAAACTGCATCTTCTCTCCAGTCTTCCTAGATGCAGGAGGAAGGCTTTTGTAACCAACCTCATTTAGACACTCTGAGACCTCTCCACATGTCAACCAAAGCATAGGAAGTAGGGATGATCAGGCAATTTACTTCAAAAGCACACTCCTTATCAGAACTAAGATGCTAATCCAGAAACTAGTAGCACTCAATACCTGTGAAGATATTTTGTTCCCTTGTGAAGGGGGAGCAGAAAAAAAATGAAATCAAGAGCAGAGAGTGTACAGTGTGCTTTGGGTGATAAAGCACACGCTGAGGGAAATTCACCCTTCTGCAAAGGCCCTGTAAGCAGGCCCATGCCAGCTGTGACTTGACAGGCTCAGTGCTATGTGCGCTGGCTACAATCCTGAAATTCCTGATGGATTTAAAAAACTAACCATGAAGTTTTTAAAAGTTTCTTTAGGAGATTATGCTACTGTGATGTATTAATTTAACCCATAATATGATCCTTTTGTAAAGAAGTTCTTTAGTATTATTACAGCATTCATTTGCATTACAATAGCGTCTAGGTTTTATCATAGAAAATCATCTCCTTGTGCTGCCATCATACAACTAGAAAATTATCATAATACTACATATTAACACTGCCGCTCATTCTGTTTATGTGTTGTGAGATGCTGTGCAATATAACATGGGTTGGCAAGATCTGCAACTACAATAAAGAAAGTGGGGGAAAAAAGTTTGCTTCCATTAGTTTGTGGAACTTCAGTTACTTCATATTAACATGGACCTGCTATTAACTGTCTAGCTAAATCAGTTGGTTTATCAGAACTGGGAGTGTCGCTTCAGTCTACCCGGTTTAAAAAATTGTCAGGATCTGCTCGTTTAATGGTGCATAAACCCTTCCCCCAACCTGATATTAAACAATAAATTCTACTATGAAAAATGTATTTAAGTGCTTTAAAAAGCAGAACTGAGTGTTATATATTTATTATCCTCTCTAGCTGTTCTTTATTGGAGTGACAAGCCTTTAAGTTTGTCATCCAGTGACTCTAATGACAGGATCATGAGGACATTCTCCTCACCAGCCTTTTTGTATTAGAGCTGAAGTAAAATAATAATGCAAGATTCAGTCAAGCATTTTCTGCATAACATTTCAAACTGCTACTTAAAATGTACAAACATTCCTGAGCAAGGGAGATTCTTTTCTTCTTCTGTCCTTTTATTCCTTTGTGGTAACTTTCCCTAACAGTACCTTTGACAGCTAAACATGGTTTCCGCCTTGTGATCAAAACTGCGTGAGAGCTCAGTCGGTTCTTCCCCTTTTCCCTCTCCACACCTCCCTTTCCTTTGCAAAGCCTGCCATATAAAAATCAAATCCAGTGCCACTACTGAAAGACACTAGTTATCAAATAAGTAATTATTGCTGCCATTGCTCTGTTAAACCTTTGTTACCCCAGCAACGTATTTAACTGAGGTGGGGGGAGGACTGTAATTGAAATGTATAGGAAATCTATACCTTGCAAATGGAGATGCAAAAAGGAAGGAGTATAACTGGTGTGTAATGGAAGCACCACCTTGTGAGCTTCTGATGACCTTTTAGAGGAAACAGCGGCGATAATCATGCGCTGCAAGGCTGCAGAGATTCTCAACAGAAATGTGCGTGTGGACCTTGAAACGCTTCTTTTCATTCTCTGCAGGCTACATCTAAATATCATTATTATCCATTTTTAGAAAGTCAACCAAAAGATGCCTTTATATTTAGTAATGTAACATCATAATTCCTGTGTGATGCGTCTTCCCGTTATAAAGCCACTGGTTTTCCGCCTTAACCATACATTTCAACATCCATCCTTTCTCTGAGCTCAGGAATGGAGGAGTTTGGAAGTTGGATTTTTGATTGACTCCTATCCGTTGCAACTAGCATGGTTGACATTATGCAGTAATTTCTTTCTAAAACTCCACATTTAATATTCTTCACTGAAATCCCTCTTATGTTTGTCTAGTATGAGCTGAGACAGGTAAGACAAATTAATTAAATCTTCTCTCGTTGACAGTATGATGAAATCTTAATGCCATTGTTTGAGAGCTGATGCATTCTCTTATCTTTTTGTTTAGAATCTGATGCAGTGAAATGTCCCATTTTTTTGATGGAAGGAACGAGGAAGGTCCTCTTTCTACGCAGGAGCAAGGTCGGTATTTTGTAGGATAACACTTAAGTGAAATCTGGGTCATGCCAATTCCAGACCTTTTTATTAGTCACAGCATTCTGTATTTCACGCATGTGTTATTTTTACTGTCTTTTACATTTATTCTGGCATGGTGGGAAGATGCAGACGCAGGGATTTGTGCATGCGTATGGCAATGCAAAAGTATTACGGTGAAATAATGATGAAATAGTACTAGCATCATAATATTACTTCAGTAAATTGTGAGTAGTAAATAATGTCAATAAAAGAGCCTTTGTATCAGTATAACATCAATGCTAGGGAATGTATTAATCATGCAGCAACTATTAAGAAACAGAGCAGTGCAGAAACTTCATACCAGGGGGCTGTTACTGAAGGGGTGAGATACCAACCGTGCCGAATGAAACCTGTGGGAAGGATGTTCAAGTGAGTAACTAGCGAAGTCCCCTTCCACACAACCCTCCCTGCGCAACACGTACGAACAGAGGTCCAGCGCTTTCTCCAACCTTATTTTGCACGTTGCACACGTGCTGCTTTAAAATAATACCTGTATATTTTACGTTCCGCTTCATAACGCTGTTAGCTGTCAGATGGAGACTTTTGTCAAATGTTTTATTCATGTGTCACTTGACTGTTCATTTGCTAAGGGTTTACAAATGCTTCATCAATTATTAACAGCCCTGATACCTGCTTGTTTTTTTGTTGTTGTTACGTGCTTTTTTTTTTAAGGAGGTTTTGGAGGGGGAAGACAACACTGTGAATTTAAGAAAACAGAGATTAAAACAGGAATTAAATAATTTACATCCACTTACTGCATTACTCCAGCCAACTTAATTTCTAAAGGGAAAAAGTTATACTGGAGACAATTGAATTAAGTATTTCCAGTTGTTTCCAATGAGTACAGAACACCTATGTTCTTGCCTGATGCACGCAGTATGTTAGAGATCAGCTTCTGTGCTCTCAAGAAAGAGAGTCCACACGAGGCTGAAAATAAATATAAGTAGGTATTTAACCCTGTCTAGCAACCTGAAGTGAAATTCAATGCTTTGCAAAGGAGTTGGTCCAAAGAATGAAGATCACATCATTTTAGTAATAAAGGTGCAAGAGGAGGTGTGTTCTGGCCTCTGAATAGGTGTGAATTTTAATGCCTAAAAAAAAAGGAAAAGCTGTTTAACACGATGTCTGTCTTTCAGGCTCATGTCTGTTTGAGCAACTTCCGTTGCTTTTCCATTGGTACAGCTGCATGAATAGATATACTGGCAAAATCAGGGCTTAAGTAAATGCTGACATATTTACCAGAGTCTAGTCCTACAGATTCCCCAGATAAACAGGCAAGAATAAGTAATTTTCTTCTGCTTTTGTTTTCTGGAAGGCAGCAAAATAACAAACATTTGCTATCTTTATTTTCACTAGTGGTTTATTAATACATTTATAAGCTACTTAATAACTGCTATTTCCAAAAGGAGGAGGGGAGCCTTTCTTCCTTCTTCAAAAGAATAAACTCAAAAGGCAATTTTGCAAAACTGGACCACTGGAATAGCAGCCTTTCCACAAATGCCTTCAAAGTTGGTCTGTTCTCTTCTCCCTTTGAAAATTGTTCAGGAGATCTGCAGGCTCTCAGTGCTGAAAGCCCTGTTTTGCTGAACAAATCAATACATGGGATTTCTTTCTACAAAGCCCTTTTAAGCTCGAGCAATTGTCTTGATGGGCTCTGACTCACTCCCAGGAAGAGCACAATCAATTATCTAATCTCATGAAAACAAAGTACAGGAGCGAGCGGGCGCAGTATGCGGTGCCATCTCTGCTGCTGGGCAGCATATTAACGTCTCGCTGGAAAATACAACAGTCATTATAGAAACGTCGGCCTGTTTTTAAAAGTGAACGGTGGGCTTTCAAAGGGAACAGCGCGTTAAGCACGAGGATGGTGAAACAGCGTGCGGTGCGTTAGGCCCGAGGTTACTGCTGTTCAGGCGTTGAGGTGGAGGGCTGGAAGCGGCAGGCAGCGGCTGCCAGGAGCCCCTCAGCACCCCTGAGCCCGCCTCCCCACCCTGCCCCAGCCAATGGGGCTCAACCCCGCCGTGCCCCAGCCAATGGTGATGGAGCCCTTCCTGCCTTCAGGGCGGGCGGGGCCGGCCTCACCTGAGGTTCTCTTCACACCCTCGGTTCCAGAAGCTTCCGCCATGGCCTCCTCTGTCTTGCAGCTGCCCAGGCAAGCCCGGGGTCCGTGTCCGGAGCTGTGTTCGCTCCCCAAGCAAGGGGAGTCCCCAGGGAGCCCTCTAGGGCAGAAATCCCTCTTTCATTGCTTGGTTTTCCCCTCAGAGTTCGTGGGGTGCTCCAGACTTCAGCGATTTTCAGTGCTCTGCTGACTGGGAAGAATGGGCCTCAGACAGCAGCAGCGGGCTCGAAGCTCACCAGCCAGGCCCCAGGAGTACAACGTGGCAATGGTTTTGTGTTTGGGGGATAAAAGAGAGAGGAATGCGATGATTTATTCTGAGCTTAACGTTCTTGCTACCAGAAGGTGGTAGTTTAAGGCTGGCTTAGAAGCTATTCTCTAGGCTGCATTCATCCCATGGGCTGTTGCATGGTTTTCCCCTCAGGCTGCTCCCTCCCTACAGTGAACAGGAGAGGGCTGATCTCCATGTTACATTTGGCAGTTTCATACTCAAATCCATAGAGAGTCTCTCTTTACTCCAAGCCATATTCACATTCACCTTCCAAGGTATTGTCTGTGAGGCTTAATTTCATAATCATTTTGTAAGAGACAAAAATGTCAACACCCACCACTTTTAGTTTTAAGCTATTTTTGCAGGTAAATAGAGCTGCGTTCATTATTTCTCTCCAAGAAATGAAACAGACTAGTGTTTTTGTGTTGAGGCTGTACTCTTGCAAAATGTATAGTAAATACTCTCAAAAAACAGCAAGGAATAGTTTTCTATAGAAGAGGTACACGGCGTCAGGTAAAGGGCACGCTCCGGCTGGGTTGCAGACTGTGGCTGCTCCTTTCAATAGGACGCAGCGTAGCTGCCCTGCCTGGGGCGCGGTTTGGATGCGGGATGGGAGGGGGCGTCTGGGTACGCCGCCAGTGCGAGCTGCAGGCTCAGTTCCTGCTGGGGAGCTGGGGG
>VZTL01072918.1:21914-35151 GCA_013400535.1 Scopus umbretta | reverse complement strand
CTTTTTGGAAAAATGAACAAACAGGAAAAGAAAAATGCTTGCAGGATTTTTTTGTTATACGGTGATCTGGTTTAATGGAGGACAGCTCTAGGTGGGATAAACAAGTGGCAAAGCTTTGATGTACTACTTCGTCTTTTTAACGAGAATGCCCCTAGCATCTTTCACCAGAAGGAATGAAAGAACACTACCACCGTTTTGGAGTGAAAAATAAGTGTGTAATGGACCAAGTTTTATGGTTTGATGGAATGCTTTGCTGAGATCTCTGAGCCTAGTGTGAGCTTTATCTAGGAACCTGCGCAGCACCAGGCAGTCCTAACTGCCCACACTCAGAAGAGCTTGAAAGGCAGTGCTTTTTATTCATGTACAGCACTTCAACAGATGAAGACCACAGCAAGACAGCTTTAAGTATCACTGGCATTTCTGCCCTTCTGCTCATCGGTGTCTCTAATGGCGTAAGGATGTTCCTGTATCAACAGTGTTGGCATGCTTTAAGATGATCTTTCTTTACAATGAGTGACAATCATCTTTGTACATCTAGAAACATGTCTGTGTCCCTGTGATGACATTTCCTTCATTCTCCTCCCTGCAGTGTCCAATTTGAAGAAGTAGTTCTCAGATATTAAGCCAAAACAAAACAAAAAATCAGTTCTTAACATTGTTTGGAGCGGTGTGTATGCATGCAAAAATTACTTTGGTTCAGTGGAAAAAAAACCTAACTGTTCAACAATGTCTAGTTATGCATATCTGCCACTCTATTGCTGACAAAACAAGAAACTAACCGGAATGAACTGCTGTAATGTTGCTGGGGGTGGGAAGGGTAAAGAGAAATAAATTGTTGGCATTGCCTTTACAAAAAAGAAAAAAAAAAAAGCTTTAGAAAGTGAAGAACTGAATTTTTAGAAGGAAGAGGGAAGTAGCAGTCTGTGACTACATATGATGTAAACGATATCTGTGGTTTAAAGAGAGGTTAGGAAGATGCAGTAAGAAGATGGATTTGATATCAGAACGTCAAAACTGTCTGACAATGGTTTGGTAATGCCCCTTTCACAGATAAGGAGAGTGATGAGAAACTGGAATGAAAACCTCATGACTGGACATAAACCATGGAAGACATTGAGAGAAAACCTGGAAATGGAAGAACAGTACGAGCATAGTAGGGAATAGCTATGTGTGTGTGATGTGGTGGAGGGACAAGTGACACAAATGGGAAAAGCAGGAACCTAAGTTATTGTAGGAACTGACAGCATTGAAAGCAGAAAGTAGCAAGTTATATTCAGTTTTCTAGTAATTTTTAAGTAGTCAACTTGTGTATAGTAGGAGTAACTATTATGTGCTTTTCCTGTCACCGTAGTTTACATTATAATACTCGTCGGTAGCGGTAGCTATCTGGCAGTATATGTAGCATCTTGTAAACTTGTTTTTGTGCTAGAAAACAAGTTGAGTGGAGTACTAAACATTTCTGTAGCTTGTTAAAATCATGCTGTTTTCCTGGCTGTGAATGGAGCATGCAAAACCACAGGCTGGTAGTTCTAGCCATAGACTGCTCACTGATGTGGTAAAAGTGATTATGTTTGCTTTGCAAGTCCTGCCTGAGGCATGTGCAAGCTGAGTTAAATACTTGCACCCATACAGAAAATCTCAAGACCGACTTATGAAATCAGCTTTCTGTTGTCTTCCTGATTAGTTAATGACACACCACCCAGGCTGCAGCTTCAGCTTGTGCTGGGCTTGTGCTGTAGTTTGTTCTTCTGTCTCATGCTCGTGCAAGGGACCTTGGGGTGGCTGGGCAATGGAGCTTTGATCAGAGAAGGGGAGATGCTAATGAGAAGAGATAGGTTTTTGAGTCAGTTTGCGATCTCCGAGGTGGCAGGAAAACATGATGCAACAGACATGGCTGAATGTTTGGCCTGATTTCCTTGTTTCTGTTTGAAACCTCTCTGAGGTGTGGCTTCTATCAGCCACATCTCCATGTGGGTGGGTAATTCTCTAGACTACAGAAACCGATTCATCAAACTGGTGTGCGGGCAGAGCTGGGGTGGCACTGTAAGGTTTGGATCAAGATGCTAAGGGTGACTGAACAAATTCTGGACTCTGGTATTTCTTTGAAGTAAAATGTAACATGAAACTGTTGCCCAGGTTTGTTGTTTTAAAATTGCTGTTCTGGCTTAATTTGGACAAGGTTGAAAACCATTCTCAAAGTCTTCCTCCCGTGTGGGTTTGACTGGGCTGCTGCAGGTGTTTTTCTTAAGTAGGTCAATGGGCCTGTGCTCAGCTACTGGTATAGGAACTTGGCATATATTAATGTAGTTTATTATGTAGCAATACCTATGGGATTATAAATAAAAGTATTGTGAGAAAAGGTAAGTCTTCAGAGGCCATTTGTATCAAGATGCCCCTATGAAAAACTGCAGCTAAAATCCTGCTTGTCTTCATTTNGAAAGACTGTACTTGGCTCTCAACTTTCCTGTTATCAAAGTTGTTTGTTTGTTTGACAGTTTCTGTAAGTTTTTGGCATTCTGTACTTGGAATAGTAGATACTTATTAACAATAGATTTTTGCCTCAGTTTAGTAGTCTTGCAGTCTTGTCTATGGCTTTAAAATAGTGGTGTAATATTTCTTTTAATTGCCAAGCTAAAAGAATTCTATTAATCAGGTTTTACTACAACAGAAAATCCTTTGTAAGGGATCAGTAGATCACATCAGCCACGTGATCTCATATGAAACAAGGGAATCTAAAGAACTCCAGTGTTTAAGTTTGTTTATTAAAACTTGGCTTGAAATAATTAAACTTAAAAAAAAAAAACCCCAAAAACCCAAAAAAACCCCACAAAAACAACAAAACAACAACAAAAAAAACCCCCAAAACCCCCAAAGAATCTTTTATACAGTTCAGAGATTAAATTTTACTGCCAGTAATTTACATTACCTACTGACTTCTATATTCTCAAAACTTGTAGATTTAAAAAAAAGCTCTATGAAACTTGCAGTTGTTTACACCAGTAAATTTAGTGAACTTAATGTTTGATATGTTGATTCTTGCATGTCAGTTTGCTGCTTGCGACTGGTTAAGTGCTGTTACTTAAAAATGTTTACAGTTTTACTGTGCTTATTAGGCAAGCTATTCCTGGCAAGTGTTAGGGAAAAGATTTTAGTTAATTCCATTAAAGCCCACCTTGCAATAATTAATGCTCCAGTTCAGTGTGCAGTTGCACGGAACTGCTGATACTGTTCAGAAAAGGTTGGAATGAATTCTTGTTAGTGTTCTGTTTAAGCCCTGAATTTGCTGCAGGGTTTGCACCTTCTGTAAGGTGCTCCCCCGGGTGGTTATGCACAAATGATCTCTGAGCTCAGTATTTTTCCTGTTGAGGTAGAACTTTTGGTTTAAGAACTGAACTCTATTGGAATAGATTCAGGTAACTTTTCAGGGTGTTGGTTGCATTAATTCTGCGTATCACCTTAATTTCACTTCAATTTATCTGATTTGGTTGCTTCTCTGTTTTCCTGCATTTCATATATGCAATAATTTCTATAGCTTTCCAATCAAAGTATGGGTGAAGTCTAAGGTTACAAAGTTGTTTGTTTTTTTTTTGGTGAATATATTTAATGTTTTTGTAAGGTGCTTTTGTTATGCTGCTTTAAGTAGATCAATAAAACTGATGGCTTACTATCTTATCTCCTTTTCTACCATTTCCACACCCTTTTCTTTCCCTTCCCCCTGCTGTTGACTGCAACTTAGCTAACAGCATCTTGAATCTTATTTTTGATCAAGATTGCAGTTGTAGTGCAGTAACTTATGTAACACTTTTCATAAATTACTTTTTCTGCTTATAAAAACAGTGCAAGCATTTTGAAACAACCCTGTCTTTTCCTTTCTTCCTTTCTCCTTCTGCATATGAAAATTGTTAATCGTTCTCAAAATCTTTAGCTTTAAGCTTGTATAGATGTCAATAAAGCCATTAAACCTTTTTTATTTTTAGGTATTCATCCCTAGAGAATCTCGAATGTCTCAATTTTTAAATCGCTGAAAGGAAAGGGGAGGCTTCTTACCAAAAAAACCACCCCAACCTGAATCTTTTTAGAGCTTTAGAAAACTAAGTGTCAGAAGGTTTCTTTGCTTTAGCCATGGCACAAAGGTGTAGACTTTTGCAATAGGTATTTTACTTAAAAATACAGGTTGTCATTTATTTGGGACCAGACATGGCCATGTAAAGTGGAATTTTAGCTTTTTTTGCTGTCATAAGGTTGTGTGTACAAAATGTTTCCTAATATAAAAAGTATTTCTTCTGGAACTACAAGATGGAAACCAGTGTTATACAACATAGTGTAGCTTGAAAAAAAAACCTCATTCTTGAACAAACATGCCTATTCTAGTTGTGATTAATTCTTTCAGTCTGAATGGTTAGCACCCTATTTTCAAGTTCTGGGCTTCCACAGGCATACCAATTCTTGACATCCTGTTCCCTTTATTGTCTTTCAGCATGTCTTAAGTTCTGCTGAAACTCACATCTCTTCATTATATGCAGTGTATTGGTTTGAACTGATATAATGATGGTAAAACATACAGATTATGCAAAGGTATTCCTAAGGAGAAGTTCATTTGTATGCATGAACACAAACGTTCTTTACTATTGACATGAGGAACACACATGCGCAGGCAGTGAAACCTGTGTACAGATGTCAATGCTGTAAGATCCCATTTGGGATTTGATCAGGATTTTCGAAGAGTTTCTTCAGGCTTGCCTTGTTCTTTCTTCTGTTTGTTAGAATTTGATATTTACTTAATACTTTGGGATGTAAATGTGGTGGGTCAGCAACTTCTTCACAACAGCATGCTTCTGAGGAACATCCTAGGAACATATGGCGAGGATATGATTAACATTCATAAAATAATTATGACTACTGGTATTACATTTTTATTTTTATTTGTATTTGTGAATTGGAGCCCTCAATATTGGGGGCAGCTGTTATTCTAGAATCTGCGTTTCAGAAGAGATGATAGAGATGCTGATTGAAAGGGACCACTGGATGTCAAACTTGAGTTTTGAGCAAGAATGTCACTGTCACAAGAACAGGTCATCTGCTAGCTCCGGAAAGTCTCTAAGGGTGAAGACTCCACATCCTCTGAGTAGCCTATCATAGTGCTGCAATGCCCTCCTAGCAAAAAAGGGTTTCCTGGTGTCTAACCTGACCCTTCCAGCATATAATTAGACTGTTGCCCCATGTTATGTGGTCTGTCCCTAGTGAGGAGGGTTTGCCATCTGCTGTCAAGTAGTTAGTTGCAGGCTACTGTTAGATCACCTTGGCCTCCTCTTCACAAGACTAAACAAGTCCAGCTTTCTGAAAATTGGTGATCTTCTTGAAATTATGTAGGATTGAAACTGTTTTCTTTTAATCCTAATAAAATTGAATAAGTTCACTGAGCACAAGATTTGGAAGGCAAATGTCACAAGAACATGTAGTATTAATGGATTGAAAATGAGCCTCCAAAACAAGGAAAAGGTTGCATGCTACAAGTATGTGTGTGTTCATGTGTATACATATGGTTAAACAATGCAGCATTTTACTGAAGAAAAAAAATTACTTTAATATTGTAGATTGTCACTTGGCTTGTTGCAAAACTATAATGTGTTTCTGTATAGAAGATAATTAATATTTTGCTTCAGTCTAAGTACTTCAAAATGTGTATTTTTGAAATAATTTTTTCTGCCTGGAGGTTATTCATGTGTTAGACCATTACGTATGAATAATAACCAGTAGGCTTTGGAGAGAAACCAGGTGAAATCACATGTAGAAAGGTTCTTTCATTCATCTGAGTTTAAAAAGGCATGTGAGCAGAAAATAGAATAATTTCTTATTAGTCCAGTGAGAAAAAGATGGGGAGTTTATCACTCAAAACATGTAACAGCTTCGGATTGTCTCTTGAGAGAACTATCTTGCATGAGATACGGAGTTAGTAGCTCAGAGAGAAGTAAATTTGTAGACTTGTTGAAAAGAAAGTTTTCAGACTGAATTTCTGATATGCCTAGATGGAAGACTTTTGTTCTCTATGCCTTGATACTTCTTCCTTTAAATAGATCTTAAGATTTTAGACACTGAAATTAAATTTTAAAGAAAAGAAAGGAAGGAAAAATTGAGAACTTAACTGATAATTGCTAATCTAGTAGGGTAGTGAGCCAGTAGTGTAGCGTGTCTGGTGTAGGCTGTTTGTAGTGTTACCATAGTTAAAGGAAGTGAGAAGATAATTCTGCAAGATAGCTGTCTGCTTACAATATGGTGAGCATACTAAGCTTTCCACTTGTAATGCTACCACTTTGAAGTAATATATTAAAACCATGGTTTTCAAAGTTGGGTTCAGTTCTCCTTGTAATAGCCCCATCTTTGTCACATGTACAGATCTTGCTGTTCTTAGACACATGCTTGAGACAGATCAAAGCCTTTTGGTTCATGTTGTTTCCAGACAGAATTTCTGAATAGGAGTGGAATTTTTCTGAGTGTATCCTCCTAGTTTGAAAACTTTTTCATTAATTTTTTTATGTTAACTGAGTATGTTTTAAATTCTTGTCTGTTTTACAATTTTAGAGGCAATGTCACCTGGCTTTGGCTTTGCATTGTTAGTAAGACTTCACTTGCGTGAAGAGAACTTCAGCAAACATTTTAAGTGTCAGAAGAGTGCTTTTATGTTTATCTGTTTTCATGTTAACTGGGAACTTTTTCGTGTGTTAAATTATATGAGTTAATGTAAATATTACTAAAGAAATGAAACCTAATGAAAGGAGGAAACTGTTTCCTTCATGTTTTAATAGAGTGAGTAGAGAACGGTGCCCTGTGTTACGGAGGGTAAGGCATAACTATGTTACCATTTTCTGGTATCAACTGTATGTTGATTGTGCTCAGTATTCCTCAGAAACGCAGAATAGAAAAGCATTGTCCCCCTGCCCCCAGCAGATGACTTGGTATAAAAATTGCTTTAAAATGGTTACAGACAAAACCAGTGTTAAAGCGAAGACCTTATAACCTACAAATCAACTGTGTTAAGATAGAAAAGATTTAAACATTTATGATGGTTGATAGATGTGACTGACATGGAATAATTGGTTTTTGGATGTCAGCTTTGTCAGTCACAAGTGAAATTAACTTCTTGGGTTTTTGAAAATGGGATCTAACTGAACGTATTAAAGTATAATTTATCTTTCGTGGTTCTGGCTTAATTTTTCTTAGGCTTAATGATGGACAAGTCACTTTTTTAACTTTTGGAAGTTACTTCCTTTTTGATATTGAAAATGATGGACTGCCTGTATGTGTTGATATTTGATATATTAAAAGAAGGTAATGTAGCAGAAACAATTATGTCTGTTGGAAAACAGGCACAGGGCCAACTTCCTACTGCTGTCTCTTGCAGGGAGCAAATAGCAACAGAAGCACTGGTAATTCTCTGCATGAGATACCCATTTCCATTTGCAGTTCTATGTGTCTGGCAGAGTTTAAAAAAATAAAATAAATCTAAGATTATTTTTCATGCTTTAGCCTTTTCAAATCTGATAGATACAAATCAATATTAGTGTTTAAAGTCTTATGTCAGACTCTAAAATATACACTGAAATGTTATGTTTAATAAACTGGACGTATATATGTCATAAAATACCTGTAATGACTCTCGTAAGTAACAGTAGTCATTGTCTGGAAAAGGTTTACTGCCCTTCATTTCTTCTTGATTTTTCCCAATGTATGTCAGGAACATACACTGGGACTTAAGGGAGGACCTAAGAGTAGATTATATATCTCTTAATGCCATTGGTTACCTTTAAAGATGTCTTGCACCAATATTCTTTCGCAGCTGGTTGTGACCTCAATTGTCACACTATTAAATTTTAAGAGAACTTTATACTTTCTTGTTCTTTCCTTTGAGCTTTCCATAAGTATCTTAATGGCTGTTTCTTCTCTTCAGAAAACTGAAGAGAATAAAAATAAATAATAAAAATTTTTAAAAGTCCCTAAACAAAACAAAAGAACCCAAACACAAACTAGCTTAGCTTTATGTAGCCAAGTGCCATAGTTTGTCAGCTTTGGGACAGATGCTATCATGTTGGGTTTTTTTATAGCCCTGTGTATTGAATTCTTAATGCATGTGCATGTTCTGGCTCCTAGGTTTTGGAAACTGGTCAAAAAATTGGAGCTTGAATGAAGGGACTACATAAATTGTAGCAATATTTGGGACAGATGTGCTCAGACACCTTGAGCTTGCTGGTGTAAGTTTGTAGAGATGAGGTGTCTCTGAAGGCCTATGGTTTACGATGTGGACTAACTGGAACCAAAGTAGGCTACATCTGGAGCTTGTGACTTCTCTACGCTCACGGGGAGAGCTTTGGAGAAAGGACAAATTCTGAGCTTCTCGGTAGCGTTGTTAGAAATTGTTTTGTCAAATCTTGTGGAGTGTTTTATTTGTGTTTGCTATTACTCCAACTTCTGCTATAGTGTTACAAAAGTCTGTTCTAGGTTTTCTAGGCCACAAAATCTACTTGAAAAAACGCAGATTGCTTCAAGTAGAGTTCAATGTTGTATTTAAAGTCCAGTCCTGACATCAACTTGTGGCAGGTAAATATGTATGTGTTTTGATACATACATTGTAACAACTTGATAGTTGTTAATTGCAACAAGTAGTCTAGGACATGGCCTTGTCCTGTGCCTCATAATAGAGAAAGCAAGGATCTGAAAAACAGAGCTGGAGTTTTCTGCTCAAGTAGTGTAGATGTTGTTCCACTACATTAATTCCAATTTTCAGTTTCTTGCTCAGCAGCTGTGTTGCTGGCCAGGGTCAGCTGTAACATAGGGCACGACAGGACCAGGGTTTCGACCAGGGTTTCGCAGCAGCACTGGCTGTAAGGAGCGGTTCTGCCTGCTTCTGCGTGGCTTTCCTCCTCCCCCCCCTTTGCTGTTACAAGTGTTTGTGCAGGCCTGTAGGGAACCAGTTCAGGCAGAATCAGTTTCCTGATCCTTCCTGCAGTGTGACTGCACAGATGTGTTTGTGTTGGTACAAGGAAGGGGATAGTACAGGGACAGGAACGAATGGCGGGGGCACGAAGTTAGGAATCCTTTTAGCATTAGTCTTTGGCGTATTCTGCTTTAGAGCATGTGTGAAATTATTGCCTTGGCTCTTCCTTGCATCCTGAATATGTTCATGCTGTTGAGGAGCAACTGATGGTATTTGAAGCTGTACAAGTAGTATTTGGCAATGTGTGTTGTTCAGGCAAATGTAGAATATTCAGGAACCTTATGGTTTTCTGTTGCATGTGACTTCTTGAGATTTGTCCAGACGCGGAAGACTACTACTTTAGACTTGTATGCAAATTGTATCTAACCCTTTGATGGGAAGAGCCATGTGTTTGCAGAATGATTTTTTTTTTTTTTTTAAAAGAATCAGTTTGGGCAAATCCTGTCTAACATTATATGACTTATTTGAAGTTTTGGAGTTGTTTAATTGAACTGAGGTTCCTCTTTTGCTGCTCTGTGTGATTCCAGTGCATGACTATATGCACAGAGTATGAGTGTTAGGTGTATGCTCATTGTGTGAGAACTGTCTTCTATTTTAATGACCACTTTAACAACTATGGAATACATACTGGAGAACTACACCATTTGCTATTATTTTTATGGGCCCAAAAATACATGTATCACAATGGTATCAACTGAGATATATGTAAGATATGTGCAACTGCAGTTTATGCTAACATTCTCAGTTGTAAATATTAATACCTGTGTTAAGTTTGAGCAATAGCGTAATGATGGTACGTTATTTCCAGAGATGTGTGACTATCTCTTTTTTTAACATTCTGAAAACCTTTTTTTTAAAAAAACCCCAGTCTTTTAGATCGTATTTGCATCAAATAAGCCAAGGTGAACTGGGACACCGTCATTGGATTTGTCAGCCCAGTTTATCACTTGGTGAAATTCATCATGAGAAAAATATTTAGCAGCATATTAGTAGGAGCAAAACTGCCAGCTGTGCAATGTGGAGTTGGATACGAGTGCTAACTGCAGAGCCGTTCATGTAAGCTTCTGGAAGTAGGATAGTCCTTAACTAGCCAGCAATCTGCACTACTAAATTGTCACGTAAGCTAATAGGACTATTTAAAGAAACTGATGTTTATATGTCCTTAAAACTACTGATATGTTGAATGGTGCTAAAAGGAAGTGTTTCATTATGGTGTATTGATTAAATAAAATTAATCTATGCACTCAGTGCCTTCATATATCTGAAAGTATCGACATTGCATAGGCTGACAAATTTAATACTCAAATGCTAGAATCTTAAGAGATTGTGTATTNCTTTCTAAGAAGTTGTGAATTACCTTTTCAGCATGAAAAAAGTTTGTAAACTTTTAAAATATAAGCCATACTGTCATGGTGGTTGTATTCTGCAGATCACCGTCTTTCTGCTAGGAATTTAGTGGCTCATGCTCTCCTTAGCTCTTGAGCCATATCCGAATAGAAATTGGTACACTGACTATTGACTGTACACTTTTCACCAGGAGGCTCAAGATCAGGCTTCCAGATTAATACACAGCAGAGGTGTTAACAAGGATGAAATTCTAGGCAAGGAGATGAGGTTTTATTGAGAAAACAGTTACTAGGAAGTTGCTTCGGAAATCACATGGACATACTGTCAGGCATTTAAGGTCACCTGTAAATTACTTTTCTGATTTTCTGACCAAATTTAAGGAAGCGGCATAGATGCTGTGCTACTCTTCTTCCTTAAGAGCTGACAAATTCTTGGGCAGATTAAAGTACATAATCAGAGACATACTGCATCTTTTTCAGCTTCTTGCTGTTAGAAAAGGGAGAAAGTTGTTATAACAGCAGAAAAGAATGTCAGACCTAAAAATCTATAAAAAGCTTAGATGTTTGTTCTTATATGTGCTTAGATGTGTGCTGTGCATTAATTATCACTGAATAGATATGAATACGCATCTGTGTGGTTTATTTCATCAGCTTTGCTAATGTTCTGTTGACGAATGAACTCAAATAATAAATTCACAGTCCTGTTTGTTTGACAGCTGTAACTTCTAAACGTGTAGGGGATATAAGGCAAAACTACTGACTGGTCTTGTTCATTTGGTCTGAGTTAAGCGTGTGTTTTTATTCCAGGTGAAGTTATGAATTTAAGTCATCTTTGAACCTATGTAAATTTGCTTTTTCTTGGACCTGTTCTAATTTTCAATGTTAATTACTATAACGTGCAAAGAGTGCATCGTACATTTTTAAAGGTGCATTAATCTTCGCTACCAAATCAAGGTACATAGATGAAAACTTAAATCTTAGATTTGAACTGCATTAAATACTTCCCTTCTTGGTCTTGTACTAATAAATATGTGAGACAGACTTTCCTATTGCTGAGAGTAGGTATCTGACATCTGGCTGCTTTTTTTTTTTTAACTGAATGCTCATATGTGTTTGTAGGCTTGTATAGTAAGTATTGCTATAGTACAAGTAAGGTTGGAAGGAGGAAAAAATGGAGAATTTTTGAAGGCTTGCGTAAGATCCATCTCCCAGTTTCCTCTCATCCTGCTTTGTTAGGGTTGGCAGGAGCTCCTCTTCTAAATCGGTCTACTTTGACCATTGTATACAATAATTGTCCAACTTCCTCTTCCCTTCAAACTGTGTCATTGCTCAGGGAGGGTGTGGGAAGGAGATGGAAAAGCCATGAANTTTTTTTTTTTTTAACAGAATCAGTTTGAGCAAATCCTGTCTAACATTATATGACTTATTTGAAGTTTTGGAGTTGTTTAATTGAACTGAGGTTCCTCTTTTGCTGCTCTGTGTGATTCCAGTGCATGACTATATGCACAGAGTATGAGTGTTAGGTGTATGCTCATTGTGTGAGAACTGTCTTCTATTTTAATGACCACTTTAACAACTATGGAATACATACTGGAGAACTACACCATTTGCTATTATTTTTATGGGCCCAAAAATACATGTATCACAATGGTATCAACTGAGATATATGTAAGATATGTGCAACTGCAGTTTATGCTAACATTCTCAGTTGTAAATATTAATACCTGTGTTAAGTTTGAGCAATAGCGTAATGATGGTACGTTATTTCCAGAGATGTGTGACTATCTCTTTTTTTAACATTCTGAAAACCTTTTTTTTAAAAAAACCCCAGTCTTTTAGATCGTATTTGCATCAAATAAGCCAAGGTGAACTGGGACACCGTCATTGGATTTGTCAGCCCAGTTTATCACTTGGTGAAATTCATCATGAGAAAAATATTTAGCAGCATATTAGTAGGAGCAAAACTGCCAGCTGTGCAATGTGGAGTTGGATACGAGTGCTAACTGCAGAGCCGTTCATGTAAGCTTCTGGAAGTAGGATAGTCCTTAACTAGCCAGCAATCTGCACTACTAAATTGTCACGTAAGCTAATAGGACTATTTAAAGAAACTGATGTTTATATGTCCTTAAAACTACTGATATGTTGAATGGTGCTAAAAGGAAGTGTTTCATTATGGTGTATTGATTAAATAAAATTAATCTATGCACTCAGTGCCTTCATATATCTGAAAGTATCGACATTGCATAGGCTGACAAATTTAATACTCAAATGCTAGAATCTTAAGAGATTGTGTATTTAAAAAAAGTGTCCTGATGCTAAGCTTCTTTTATTGTAATTACAGTGTTACATCTTTTTAATTTAGGTTTCAGTTGTATAATTTTGATATGCTCTCTTAAAGTATAAATACATCCTGACAACATGTTGTTACAGGAACTCTGAGGGAACTGATGATGCTACAGATGGTGCTCACAGAGGATTAAATTTGATTCCTTGGCTAGAACAGTTAATAATATACATACTAGATCAGATGGTGTAGAAGACTGAAGTAATTCAGTAATGTCAGCAATGTCATGCTTACATGCCTGATTCATGGATATAGGATATGATTATGAATCACATGTGAAAACAAATACATCAGAGGAAAAACTGGTGTGATTGAACTGGTGTGATTGAAAGTATAGGTTTAAGGTTATATATAATTTCCTGTAAAATTAATTGGTGTTTCTTTAATACACTAATTTATAATTTTAGCTTGTTTCAGTTTGTTCTAAAAGTGTAATGATTTAGGTCTTAAAATATGTTTTTTAATCTTAAAACCACATCTGTAAAACTTTTTATGCCTTTTACTAAACTTTGTAAAAATGTTGTAAGGTGGTAAAATCCTTTTCAAGTGCTTTCCCCC
>VZTL01072918.1:0-17080 GCA_013400535.1 Scopus umbretta | reverse complement strand
CTGCAGGATTATTAGCTATTTGTTGGCCTGTCAGTCCTTCTGATTCCGTTTTCATTCTGAAGTCTGTTATGCTCACAACAGCTTAGGGAAAACTAAATACAGGGTAGAAGAAAGACTATATACCCTTTTGCATATTCTGCATATACCCTCTTGCTTTGGAACCATTTCTGATGGTATATTCCTAAAGTAAATTTCAAGGGCTTTGCTGACATGAATGCTTCAAGATATAGGTTTAATTAGTTTTCCTTACTGGCTTGTGTTGATTGTCACTTTGTAAGTTTAACTCCTGTTGCCTTCAGGAAATGCGATGAAAAAGCTGTGGTTCTGAAGTTTAGGAGAATCTTGAACTGAAGTTTTTCTTGTAGTCTAGCTTTATTTTAGTCTCATAGAAAAAGAGAGAATAGAAAAAATAAAAAACAAGAAAAGGAAGGGGAAAAAAACCCAACAAACCGCTGTGTTACTTTCCCCTTATCTGAAAATACAAAGTTTCCTGTATACTGGGTTGGAATACTCTGTACTTGGTTCGTTATCAGTCGCCTATATGACTGGTCTGTACCCACGGCCTTACACAGCTCCCTGGACTGGTGAAGATGACTTTCCTCTCTCGCCTCGGAACTAGGAGGCAATTACTGAGCTACTCAAGGCAGGAGGAAGGTTTGGCTCAAAAGCCTCTGCTAAGTTTGTTGAGCCATAAATTTGACATTTAATTTTTTAGTAACAAATTCCCTCCTTATCACGACCAGAAGTCCTGAAACTTCCTCACTTCTGAGCAACACTGAAAACTGGGCTGTAAAATAACTTCTGCCTAGAGTGACATATGGTGTGCTTGTATGCCTCTTGTCCATCTCATCTAAAGCATATCTCTTTTGTTTGCTTCGCTAATTCTTCCGTGCTGTTTGTTAAAGAAAGGGTCAAATTCTAAGCTCTCAGGTTCACTCACTGAGTGAACTTTGGTATCATCTCTGTGTTCGTTCCTGTGATCATGATTTTGGACTAAGTGTATTTATGACAGCACACCAGACTAGGACAGAGAAATTGGTCCTGATAGGAAATTAGGTTGGTCTTTAAAGTACAATAGAAGGTTTGGAATCCCAGAACACCTTCAACTAAGTGGATTCCAAGTGAAAAAATAGATTATGAGCCAGTCTTACAATTTGTTGGGGGGGCCTCAGGCCTGTAGTTATGGTGCTTGCTGTATCTTGAGGCTTTTCCTCTTGGCTTTTATCGTAATTAACTGGCTATTTAAGAAGTTTCTACCCATACTTCATCTAGTATTAATTTGAATTGTTTCTGCTATGCAAAACACTGCATTTTAGAATCTTTTGTGGAGTGTCAGATGATTAAATTTCCATCAGCCGTTTCTTGGATTTCGTAGTGCTTCGTGGATATGCTTGTGAAATGCTTTTCACTTATTCTTTAGGTTGTGGCTTTGTAATTTGTTTTTGTTTTGAGATTGTTCTCTGAAGAGGGGGATGACAAGTGTTGTCAGTCTGGGAATATTTAATTTTACCATATGTAAACAAGCTTGGAGGTAAATCTAGATTCTGTTTAGAGTGGGTTAATTTTTATTACAGTCTATGTGGTCCTACTTCATGTTTCTCAGTCCCAAAAGGAGCAATTTGAACTCTGTCATCTCTTAAGAGAGAGATCAAGTGTTCCTGGAGCCAGCGCATGGGACATTTGAAGCACAAGCAGTCTGTTTACTTCTCTCAAGAAGAGACATAGCTCTTTAAAGTGCCCTCATGCTTAAATAACCAAAAAAGGCATATTTAAGGTAAATAAGTACTCTGATTTAAGAAACTGGTCAACCTCAGTGTTGAGAAAATGTGCTCTAAGAAAACTTCTTGATTTGAAAAGCTGGGCTTTCATCTGAACAAAATGGAAAAGAGTTTTGAGTGGGTGCTTGCAAACTGTGAAAACTATTTATCTAATATTTTCTTCTATGTAAGAATAGAACTAATTACAAATTAAACGAGTTAGGTGTGTTTGAGGGACCAGTTTATCTGTTCTGACAATTATGCCTTCTTCTAACTTAAAACATAGTATAGCTCTAATCTTGCAGTACAAAGATGGTTCTACTGATATATGATTGTATTTAAGCAGTGTCATATTCTTTGTTCATGGCTATTGGAGTTTAATTATTAGCAGAACTTTGAGGTGATTTGTTACTATTGCAAGGGAAGCCTTTCTATACCAAGCACTCTTTATTACAGGGATAAGAAGTCCTTAAACCCCCCCCAATGACAGTAAACGTAAAGGCCATACATTGCGCAAATTAAACCTTTTCTAATGAAACAAAGGTAGACAAATAACTTTTTTAAAAAATTACTCAGTTTTACTTTTATCCAACAAATATGGTTGCATTATGAAGCTGAAAATTGTTTGTGCTTGGCCTGGTTTAATGTTTAGTAAATTGTCTTTCTGATTTATATGAAATAATTCTAAAAGCAGCATCTCTGTTCTGGGGCAGTGTCAGTGAGGCATTTGGTTTTTTTGTGGTGTTTTTTGGTTTTTTGGGTTTTTTTGGTGGGTATTTTGTTTGGGGTTTTGTTTTCTTTGTTTTTAATTGATACATGGGCACAGACAACAGGTAACAATTTACTTCTGTAAAATAAAACTGGTGTATACAGTAAGAATACATTAACTCATGTCTAGCTGTAGGGATCAGTCATGTTAATATGTGTCTGAGATTCCATCTATGCCATGGTTGCTGCCTTCATCCTTTTGCTTTGTACCCTTTTGCAAGCTGAGTCCTATCAGCATCCATTACTTTTAAATTTAGAACAAAGACAGAAAAGCAGAATCATGCCAACTGAATTGGTATGGGAATACTAACACAATCAATTTATTTTTTTGTGCAAACTCTTGATCCTGTTTGTTTATATATATACTTTCTTTTAATTAACTATATAAATGAGCCTTTAATAAATTTTGTGGTAACAAGAAATCTTAATCCGTTGACAGACTAGAAGTAGCAAAAATTATTCATATGCCTTTTATTTGCATTGATATCATTAAAATCGAGTGTACCAGTTCATGGGGCTAGCCAGTGCATTTTTATAATGGCTATTACAGTGGGAATTCACTATCTTATTAAAGCTGAACTTTCAGAAAATGATTTCTGTATCCTTCTCCACCTTCTGTTCTTTGATGGTATTTGGTACATCAGAATTAATGAAGTGGTTAGCTATTAGTTAATGCCAAGGCCTGTGAAAGATCAGTGTTTAATGATGGTTGATCATCATGCACTGTAGAATTTTGGAGCATTTGGCATGTGCCTTGTGGAAGGGAAATAACAGAGATATAACAATCTGACATAGTAGAAGCAGAGCCGTCAGATGCAGACAAATCATGAGCCTTCAGTAATGAATGCAAATGAAAATGCACTATTTCTGACCTGGAATCCTGCTCCACAGTGACCGCTGTTTTTGATCAGAATGTACAGGACTGAGATACCATGTGTTGTTATCAGTTGAATTTTCCTTGTCATGTGCTTTCTTCTCTTGCAGTCCTCCTTGAAAATTTCGTATTCAGTAATACTACCTACCTTGAATTTGATCTGCAGTGTGGTTACCATCCCTTTGTTATCTGTTTATGAAGCTATGATTATAGGAAACAACAATTCTTTTTCTCTACTGCTCTCTGTTTAGCCTAGGCTTTCAGAAAGGATATTGGAAAAATGCAGTGACTTTATTTGCTATTGCAGTGATACATTGCTAAGGGTGGATAATAGACAGAAGAAGAGGTGGAGATAGCAGTTACAGGGATGGAAAAAGCAAATTCCTAGAGTCAAACTATTCTGGCCTATTGTTTGGACTTCCTTCCTGGATTAAAAAAAAAAGTTGATTTCCACCCCCCCTTGGAAAGAATTATTATTTTACACCTAAATTTGACATCTGTGACCTGGTGGCTATGTGGAGTGAAGTACATGTATGCATACAGAAATTTAAGCCCTTTCTCTTGCTTGGAGCTGTATATTCTAGAGTGGCAGTAGCTAATATTTCTGTTTTGTTTTTTTCCCCCCCCTCCCACTTTAGATCCCTGCAGTTCACTCAGCCCACCATGCTTTACTGAGGAGGACCGATTCAGCCTAGAAGCTCTCCGCATGATCCATAAGCAAATGGATGATGACAAAGATGGTGGTATTGAAGTAGATGAAAGTGATGAGGTAGGAGTAAAAAGCCTTCACTTGTGCATACATGAGGTCTGCCTTTTTTCCCCCTATTTTATATAGCTGCTCTTTATGTTCCAGCACTTGAGTAGTTGTTGCTGTTTTTCTTAATTCAGCCCTTCCCACAGCTTAATGTGGAAGGAAAGCCCAATTTCTGGAATTGACTGAAATGGAGTATTATGTCCATTGTTCTAGCCTAAAGGAAAGTTTTATATGGCTTTCTATAAAAGCTGTTATTTTTGTGATTAGTGTAAGAGATAGGCAAATGGTGTTGGTTTAGCTTGCAATGAGGTAACGTAAGAGATGACATGATCTGCTGCCTGATATTTTAAGTTTCTTTGCTTTAAGGTTTTCTTGCTTAAGGCATTGCTGGGCTTTCCTGTTTACCTTAGATCTGTTCTGGGCACTTCATGGTGCAAAACGATACCTGTTACAGACAGCAGTCTAGAAAGTTTTTTACAGGCAAGTAGTGAGCACCTCCTGCTGTAGATTAAGTCCTATGAACCAAGGACGGTTATTCAGAGCTGCCTGAGTTTTTTTGTGATTGTGCTTGAATGAGTTTGGTAGGCAGGCTCTTGCTAAAGGATTTGCCCTTGCACTTACTCAGCTTTACCATTGGGGTTCTCAACATTACTGGGTAGAAATGGGAATATCCATGTAGTTTCATTGTTCTTGCTTCTGCTTTCTGGCAGTTGTCAGGTACAGGCTTGAGAAAGGAAGGGGAGTGAAGATGTCCCCTCATCTCCTGTCCCTTAAAAATGAGGGTATTGCCATGTGGTTCTGAAGCCTATTCTCACTGGAGGTGAGTGGGAGAAGAATCTAGCCCTGATTTCTCTTCCATTTTTAGTAACATCTCAGGGAAGATTGTTCTCCCTGAATGAGTTAAGTTGTGAATTGTCATTTTCAAGTTTAATGTGATGCTACTTACTTTTCAGTGTGACTTTGTACAAACAGCATCAACAGTGATTGATGCTTTGTTGATACGAGTTTTCTGAAGGAATACAGTACAATGGAGAGAATGATCCAGAAGAAAATAATGTACTTTTTAACTTTTGGAGGAAAAAAAAAATCACCTTAGTAAAGTACACTAAGGGGTGTCATGGCGAGGTAGTTCAGGCACTGGAAATAGTCTGGCTCTGTTATCACAGAATGTTTAGTTATTGTCATTAATGTTTGGGACAGGCACAATCCAGTCTACAAACTGAAACATTAGTGATGGAGTATAAGCTTTCTGAGGAGCTTCAGCATGGTGTGATTCTCTTGACTTGTGCTGCATTTGTTACAGATGAAAGTTAAGCAAGTTAAAAGGAAATATTGAAATATTTATACATTGGAAACTTATTGTTAGTATTTAAAAGATCTGTCCTGGTTTCCAGTGGACCATCTTTATATCTGACCTTACGTTTCTTCCTGTTCTAAAGCAATGTAGAGAGAAATCCAAGCAGCAGAAGCTACTCTTAAAACCTGCTAAAATGACTGAAATTAGAACAGTTCATGAGGGTACTGTTATAGGAGGGGTGATGAGAGATGAGTGAAAGTATAGTTTATATTCAAACTACTCACTGTGCATAAAATAAGATGACTGAAATGTACCCCTTTTTCTGCTAGCTCACTTTTAATAATTGAAGAAATATTTAATAAAAAAACAAAATGAGCTTTTCTGTACATATAGTTTTCATGCAAATCAGTGGTGAATATGTATTTGCATAGTGTTTTCTTCAAAGACATTAACAGCAAACTTGAAATTAATGACAAATGCAATTTAATTGCAAGTTCAGCTAGTAATCTGTGTGTTCTTGTAGCGCTCTTACTGGTTCTTTACCATAATCAAGATCTGACATGTTAACAACATAATTATGTAGCTACCTGATTACAGTAGGTCTGCATATATAATAAACATGTCCTAATGTACACTATTTCAAAACCAGATTTTTTTTTTCTGTCACAGTGGGTAATGCTGCTTATTTTGGTTAAGAATGAGGACTGATAAGTAAAAAAAAGCTTTGTTAGAAGTAAAGTTCGCATGAAATACAGGGATTTTACTTAACAGCAGGGTAATGGATTTCCTGTTTCTTGCTGCTTGATTTTTGCTTGCAAGACTCCTGGAAGAGCAGTATATTGAGTATGTTAATTAGATAGACATTGGCTTTTTATTTGGCAGGAAAAGTGTGACAATGTACAATAACTTTCTACTGTTTTATCAGCACTAAAACAGTGTTACAAATTACAAGTGTATATTTACACCAAGGAAGGAAGTTCTTGTAAATAAGTTATTTTGAGAGGGGAAGGTAACAAGAGCTAAAGATGTTAAACTATTTATTTTAACTATTTTAATTTGCTAATCCAGTTGAGAACTCTCAACAGTGATTCCAGACACTTTGTCTGCACGCTGCTATTTTTCCTAACATTCCTCAGGCCCTGTTTTATGCTTTAGTTTTTTTCCTCTGTAAAATGAAGTCTCACATAAAATAAGTCTGTAGACGATGTAAGAAAATTTGAACTTTTACAAGAAACATTTTATTTCCTCAAAAATTGTCTGATACCGGAAGCCTTTTTGATCTGCCTGTGTGGACTGGAGAGAAGCTTGTATTTGACCTTGATGAAATTAATGTGGGGAAGCTTGATCTAAATTTTTAGCATGGGATTTATTAATCATTGAAACACATGTGGGATTTGTTGAAGTCTTCTAAGGAAGGTAGAGGGGCTCTAGTTTGAGCGTGGACTGGTTAGATTTTTTTTTCCTTTTCTTTGGTCTGTTAATTAGGTTAGACTAGATGGTACAACCCAAGGGATTTATAAACGTGAAGAAAAAACTTGAACTTTTAAATTCACTAGAATATACTTTTCTCATTATAGTTGTTATAAAATATTTGGAAAAAAGAGCTTTTGTCCTAGCTACTCGTATGGCTGAAACTTTTTTTTTTGCATTCAGGATTCACATAACTTTCTAATACTTGCCCTGCATTTGCAATGTAGAATTATGTATTTGAAAACAATAAGTGTAACTTAAAGAAAAAAAAATGGTTCGAATAATTAATTTGTGTTATACTTTAGACTATGCTTTACTGTGCAGTTACTAATTTCTGTAAAGTAGTCTATCACAACATGAAAACTAGAGAGTATGCTACAGCAGAGGAAATAATGGAGGATGTGGAAAAAGACTATACTTAACGTTAGGGCAGGCTAATATGAATTTATCAAATCTAGCTCCTGCTATTATTACTTTATTATTAAGATACAAAAGATTGCAATGGTTTAAACTGGTCTAAAGAGGTAGGCTGTAAAAGGGTAAGTGAAAGGGAGAACATTCTACTAACTGAGGTTTTAGTCGTGTGTTGTGGGAGGCTATCTGCCTCAGGAAGCATCTGTTGCACCATGTGTACATGATTCGTTTTAATGATGAAGAGGCATAAACAGTAAGACAGACGTGTCATATGTTCATTATTGACATAGGTTATTCCTGTTTCCAAATAGCCTCTATATGTAGATCCTACATCAAGTAATTTCCTCAAGGAATCTCTCTGTAGAAATAGAATAAGTTGATGTTTTTGAAACATTACTACCTTACTGCGTGTCTAATGTCACACAAAGCTAATGGCATGAAATTACAGATTTGCATGGGATCTTTGGATAGATCATTTAATATCTTGATATTTTGTTTCAGTGTTTTTAATGAGTGCACTTGCATAAGTACTTAACCAAAAAAACCAACTCAACAAACACAAAGCCACCAAAAACAAAGAAACAAACAAAAAAAACCCCAAAAGACAAAACCCACTGTGCGGAGAGGAAGAAACTGCAGTATTGAAAGCATGAAATGATCAGAGAATGGCTTTTAACAGTATGGTCAAAGAAGTTGGAATCTCAGGGGTGATGTGCAGAAGTGCCGGACTTAAAATGTTGTGTGGAGGCAAGAATCAAGAAGAATGGAGCTTTAGTGGCCTAAAACTGTACAGCAATTAAAGCAGAAAAAGTAGCTAGTATGATCTGATCAGGAATAGCAATAGTAAGACAGCAGTTTGGCTATATATAGTAAGTTTGACAGGGGCAGAATATTTGACAGCCCAAGATCTTCCTTTGAAGTGACCATTTCTGACTGGATGGGCTCTGTGAAGCTATTGTTTGAGGGCTTGAAGTCATATTCGCATCCATGATGCAAATAATCCCAAGAGAGGTGGAATGAACATAATGTCTTGAGAGAGTATGCTGTTTTTTGAGAGAAGATGAAGAGGCAGAGTCTAAAAAAGGAAAAAAGTCAAAGGAAGAATCCAGAAGGAAATAAAAATGGAGACAATACAGAGGTCAAGTGTAAACAACTCTGTTTAAAATAAATAATTAATTTATAGAACTGGTGTGCGTTAAGAATCATGCTTCACTATACCCTCCATTTAGCACTAATTTGTGATTAAAGATTTTAGAACAAAGGAGAACCAGTTCATGCTCTTACTACTTATTTTCATTATGTAATTAATTAGCTAGTCATATTCTTAGTTGTTTATGCTTTCTTTCTTTTAGCAATTAAAATGGTACATGTATCTATACATCACGATTTATTTTACAAGCTTGCTACATTAAAATATTATGTTAGTATTACTATTTTAGGAGAATCTGGAGAAATAAAATTTAGCATGTAACTTTTCAACATGAAATTATTTTCCGAATTACTGCTGAAATAGAGCTGACTATTCAATTTGAGTAAAGATGAGTTGGTGAAAGAAGTCTCTGGATATCTTTGTTCTTTAATTCCTTAAGAGATAGTAAATCATGTTTCATTCATTTTTTAATAGTTTGGACCAGAGACCTATTAATTTCAATAATCTGTTCTGGGCAGTTGTGAGCACTAAATACTTAATATTAATTTCAATAATCTGTTCTGGGCAGTTGTGAGCACTAAATACTTCAGGCAAAATTGCAAGAAATTCCATGACAGGAAGTCCTGAAGAACCAGATACTAAGACAGTGTGGTGTTCCCATTTTAAGTATGTATAATATGGATACTAAAAGCAAAAAGTGTGAGGTGAAAAAACACTTTCAGAATTTAACATCAAATTCAGGATGACTCTTGAGTGAATAGCCCTTCTGTATTCTTGAACAAAAGCAAATTAATGTGCAGAATTTCTCTTTCTTTTTATTGTTACATCTTGGAGGGACTGAAGATGAGGGGAGGGACTCTGGATGAGGGGATTGAGTGCACCTTCAGTAAGTTTGCAGATGACTCCAAGTTGGGTGGGAGTGATGATCTGCTGGAGGGCAGGAAGGCTCTGCAGAGGGATCTGGACAGGCTGGATCAATGGGCAGAGGCCAGTTGTATGAGGTTCAACAAGGCCAAGTGCTAGGTCCTTCACTTTGGTCACAACCACCCCAGGCAACACTACAGGCTTGGGGAAGAGTGGCTGGAAAGCTGCCTGGCAGAAAAGGACCTGGGGGTNTTAGCAGAAGATTGGGGGGGGCGGGCGGGGAATGTACAGCTATGTATGGAACAGATGTTAAAATAATGGATGACATCACTCAAAAACTTGATCTCCCTTTGTGGCACCTTGTTAAACTTTGGGAGCCCACCCCAGGTGTTATAATTTCAGCTGGGAGAGGCTCTGCTGTAGACTGAGCACTTGCCGCATTTTGTTGTCTGCAAACGCACACTCAGCAAGCCGTTAAATGTCCTTTACAGTTCCCTTCATATTCTGGCTTCATCCTTAGTGTTTATATAATGAAGGTCCTTAAACTGGTCTTTGTATTTGTGTAAACCGGTTTATATTTCAGTGTCAGCAGGTTAGGCAAAATTCTGTGTGGTACAGAAATACCTGCTGTGGTGGTTCAGAAACTGAAAACACTCTGTTTTGCATAATACTGGGATGCCTCCTGAGTGTGTTTTACATCTCATGGCACAAGAACATTCTGTTACGAACATTGATCTTTCAAACGAGTCTAGCAAACCTTTTACCCCAAAGTTATTGGGTTACTTTAATTCCCTTAGTTTTGTCATAGATCTGTTAACAGAGGTCTTTTTTGCATTGAATTTTGTCATTCAGCTGCTAATGTGTTTGTCCCCAGGCAGAGTGTCTTTTAGCCTTCTGAAGTTTTGTAAGCAACTCTGAGCAAGTCTACACAGTCTGTTTTTTCAGAGCAGGATGGGTAGGAGCCAGGTCTTGTCCAAAAACATTATAACTGTGTTAGTCTATGGCTGTGCCTGTCCAAAGAAGTCCTGTAGAGAGGCAGCATGTGTTATCATGGGTATGGTTGCATGGAAACCTGTTCCAATGTGATTTGGATCAGACCTACCTCATATCTCATGGAGGTACTTAAGCTGTCTGCACCTGCTTATGTAGCACTGCAGGCATTTAGTCCTGCTACAACGAAATGTCCCCGTGGAGATTCTAACTTTGTTTTGAAGAGATTGCAAAGTTTACTTTGCAGTAGAATAGCCATGGTTTTGTTTTGAGCTGTGATAATCTTTCTTCAATAGACTTTTTAGATTACTGAAGATACACTTGGTAACACTTTCACAGCTATGTCCTACATTTTTCTAGTAATGTTTCTATTATGCTTAAATAGATTTTCTTATTTTACTGTGTAACATCTTTAGAAGCCATTTCTGTAGGGTAGGGAGTTGTGAATGCTGTGATAACTGAAACATAGTATGTTGCCTTTTAAAAGCACACTTGCCTCCATACCTTAGTAAGTAATTGCAATAGCTGCAGTGAGTCTGGTAACAGTAGGTTGGAGGGAATGTACTAAAAGGCTGCCTAACAGTGACCAGCTGTATCTGACGGTAGGATTTTAGGAAAACTGAAGTTGTAACTTTTTGTAGGTTTTCTTTTGAAGGAATACAACTGAGGGAAATTCCACTGTTTAAGGAATAGATGCTCAAGGAAGACTGTGTGCTTAGCCAGGAGATGTTACTAATTGCTCTTAAAGTAAACTTGTCTGTTAGAGGATCTATTTTAAGTTGTTGAAACTGAAAATCATGAACTTGAGCCTTCAGCCAGAACAAAATATAAACATAGCACATAAGTACTTCCTTCTGCAGTTAGTGAGTGTAGTTAATTTTACTTTTCCACTGGCATTTGCAAAAATATGCAATTATTCATCTGCTCCTCAAGGAGCAAGCATCTCTTGCAACTTCCATATTTTAACGTGTCGTAACTTTTTGTACGGTTGCATGTGGCTTTTGTGAGTGCTCTCTCCAACCGGTATTGGGTTTTGGTGTGTCTTTTTTTTCTCTTTTGGAAGGGTCAGACATATCTTTGGTGACTCTTGCTTCAGGTTAGTTTTTGGTTATGAGTTGACTGGATTTTGGTGAATGTTATGGTTAAAGGCTTTCTGAAGAGGAAGAAAGGTGGTGATGTACCTGACCTTGTAACTCTTTCCCAGGGCTCCACAAGACCTGTCCCCTCCAGGGAGGAGAAAGTTTCCTTTCCACCTATTACACTGCTGAACCTTGGGCTTTCCGATGTGAGAATTCGTAGAGACACAGTTGTTATGGTACTTTTGGAATCAAAACTCCAGTTTTGAGTCTAGGTGTGGTGTTTTTTTTACTCTCTAATTGTTTTTGAAGGAACTACTTTGACAAATTATTTTTTTTTGTTTCACACAGATTTTTTTAGGTAACATCTGCTGCTTTCTTGGTTTCAACTTTGTAGTCTTAAAAGGCCTTCTCCCTCTTGAGTAATTATGTTGGCTAAGATAATCCTTAGATGTTTTTTGTTAGAGCTTATTCTTTTAACCTCCCTATTTAGAGATATTTTTCTAACCTTTTCTTTGTATACTTAATGACCAGGGTAACAGAAGAGAGATTAGCTGCCATGACGAGGAACAGAAAAATCCTCTCTTTTTACCAGAGTTGTTCTGTTTTTATGGCTTTCTTCAATTTAGGACACAGTTCCTTTTCTTAAAGGAGAACATCCATATTAGGCCAGTTTTGAAACAAAGATGTTTTAGGCAAAGACAGACAATTATGTCATATATCTCTTCATTAGTAAATGCATTCATTCTTTTGAAAATGTGACGGCCTCTTTCTAGCTATGCACACTGTAACTTTACTGTTGTGACCATCCAGTGTTAGAGGAACTCGCTGAGGAAGTTGCCGTGGTTATTCTCACAAGATCTGGGAGCAATATGAGTAGGATTGAACAGAAGAGGGGCTCTTTTCTTTTCTTGAAGAAATTCTCATAAAGCAATAATCTCTCCCTCTGCGGAGTAACTGTATACTGATTACTAAATGCAAACTGCTTACAAGTTTGTGGGTCAACAACCCCTTTTAAAAAAGGGTCTTAGTCAAATACTTTAAGCTGTCTCTCAGTATAAGCCAGATCTTATCCACTGTCGTCCTCTTCTCCCAGGAAAACTTGTGCTTCGAACTTGGATTTGTTTTCTGCACTTGTGATGAAATTTGAAATCGGGCTTTTCATTTTTTTTTCCCCCTCAACTTGTTAGGTTAGTGTAGCCGGTTGTGTTCCAGCAGTGTGTTGAGTATGTGAATTCATACGTTAACTCTTGCTCCCTCTGCGGGCTCCATAGCAGAACGACATGAAGTGCTGCAAGTTTTCCATAAACTGCTGTTTGCATTGCTTATCTGGGTGTCAGGGTTACCTATGTCTGTCTCACTTTTAAAATTGGAACGCTTTCTTATAATACCTTATAGTGCTTTGGGGTGAGATGTAACACCTTGAAGCCTTTCTGTTTATCAGTTGGCATCTTTCTTCTCTTCTTTATTCCTAGCCCTGTATGTAGTATTATTAACAGCAGTTCGGATTTTCCTTGATGGCACCTGTAACTATTCAGATGTTCTTGTCCTGAAGTATTTTACCTTTGCTGACAACTAGCAGTAAAGATAGAAGCAAGTTTATTTCTTACAAACAAAAGTGATCTGAGATACGAGTTTTAGCTGAGGACATGCGAAATGTGCTGAAACCTTTACATACAGCACATATTTAATTCTCTTCCTTCTCAGAAACTTGATCAGCCTACCACATTTGTTTTAAAAACAAATGTCCATGCCTGGCACTTGGAGCCTCCAGGGAAGTGCCTCACCAGTCACTAGAAAGCTGAAGTGTGAGTATTAAAGTGTACCTTAACCCCTATGTGAAGGGAGATAGCCTTTACAGGGGAGGGACTTATATTTTTCTCTGTCTTTTAGTCCATTTTTCACAAGTTCCCAAAAGACACATTGAGGATAGTAGTTGATAGCAGGTACTTGCAGTCTGAAGGGAAAAGATAAGGTGGGCAAACATCAGTTCTTTCCTGCTGCTCCAACTGTAAGACTGTACTTTAATCTGGAAAGGCTTAGAGACCTTAGTGGATAAGAAGATTTTTTTTTTTTGTTATTGTTTGGTTCCTTTTCTTCAGTTTACCCTTTAATAAACATGGAGTGAGAACGAATAAGATAATCCTCCTTTGATTGCACGTTGCACGTTAGCTGTGGAAGTTGCCGGCTTCATGGTAGTTGTGCCAATTTGGGAGGTACTCAGAGTTCACACTTGGACTATGGAACATGCAACAGAGGTTATGCAGCAGATATTTTTACATTTGCATGCAGTTACAGCTACAGCAATCAGTCCTTTTCTGTGCTTATTGTACCTTTTTACGGTTGCTGGTCCAGAAGTTCTGTTTCAGCATTTGTGAAGTTCTGTAATTGCCTCTGCCCCAGCAGGCTACTATTTTCAATTGTTCTCATATTTCATGAATTCTTCCTGTATTTCTCATGTATATATGTGTGTGTGTATATATATATCTGTATTGCTGTCTTTCTCATACACATAAGGAAGAGTAGTTAAAAAGTGCTCATGCCATTTGTATGGGCTAAGTGGAACTATTTTGGGAATCAAAAGGCTTTAGAAAGCAATGTATGACAATCAAAAAAGTTTTGAAGTTGTAGATGAATAAGAGAGGGTTTGCATCCAACCTGTTTTTGAACCATAAGACATATGGGTTTATGACTGGATTAGGGAAGGCAATTAGTACTTTATCCCGAGTCTAGCAGTTAGAGGAGAAATTTGAATCCCTTCCCATATTTTTAGACTCCCTTACTGCCTAGTAAGAATCAAGTTTTTAATAAGGAGAAATTAATAAGTGTTAGCCCTTTCTCATATATTTCTGCTATATTACACTATTTTTATTCAGAGTTAATGTTATGGTTTAACATTGACTACTTTTTGGTCTCTCCTGCAGTTTCTTGAATGACATCATCTGTATATTTGTTAGAAATGGGGCCTATGCAGGAAGCTCTGCAGATAAATTATTACCAGGACTAAATTTTAAGTGGAGTCTTCTGCAGTGCATCACTAGCTTGGTCTTCTTCCTCACCTCTGCTTGAAGTGGTGATGACATATGACCAGCCACAGAGAAAGCTGGTTGACTTGGCTGTCACAACTGTCTATAGCTGGTTTTGTTTGAGCAGCTTATCCTTCAGGGACTGAAGAAAGCAAACAATCTACTGTGGAAGATTACTTAATTCTCATGTTAGTTTTCTGGTAGTAATACTAAGGTCTCCACCCACAGAGACTGTTCATGCTGTGCGTTTAGGGACTAATATCTATGAAGGGTTTCCACTATTAATGGGAGGTGGTTTGCTAACCAGTATTCCAACTTTTCTAGGCCTGTATGAAATAAAAATTAAAATGGGTTTTACAGTTCCATGCTTTTTTTTTTCGTGTGTGTATTTGGAGAACCGTTTGTAGTGACTTGTGAAATACTGATACAACACTGCAATATATGATGTGATTGCAGCTTCGTGTAATGCTTCTGTGCCTGGAGTGTAACCACTGAGGAATGATTAGTAAGAAGAAAATTGTCCCTAAGATGACTTCTGGTTTTTAATTTGGTGAAATAGAAGTAAAATTTTTTTGTCTAATCAAAGGACTTTAGTCAACACCTTTCTCTCATCCCTCAAGCAGTTGCATTTAACTGGTATAGCAGGGTTCAGATGGTACTCATCCATAAAGCACTGGCACACTTTCAAATCTTATGTGGTCTTATCTTCAAGTAGGTGAAGTTGGTTAAATGTGTTCAGAATAGAGAATTATGCAGTATGACTTGTGTGGTGCATTCTTGTAATCACTGTAAATCTAAGGCACACTAATAATGTTGTTAAACCTACTATACTACCAACTGCATCTTCAGTTTTTCTAGGATTTAATAATTGTGAAAATCAAATCCTGTAAGACGGTGTTTAACTTGCTTTGTGAGTGTTTGATGTAATCAACTTACATGAATTGTGTGCTCCTTGCATGGGGAGGAGATAATGAAGAGTCTCCTCTGCCTGATTTCCATGTAGTTTCTGTTTAGAAATTGCTATTTTGGCATTTAAGATTGTTTTCCCTTTTCTTCAGTTTCTAAGGGAAGATATGCAATACAAGGATGCCTCTAATAAACATAGTCACCTGCACAGAGAAGACAAACATATCACCATTGAGGACCTTTGGAAACGTTGGAAAACATCTGAAGGTAGGTAAAGGAGAGTAGTTAAAAATGATGGTGGTTATTGAAATAGGTGTAATTCAACCAATTTTCCACCAAGTCGTTTAGAGTAGTAAACAGATGACCTCTTTTAAAGCATCTTCATGAATCTGTTTTGGTACTGTTATTTATAGGCATACATAAACCTGACTAAAAACTCATTCAGTTGGCTAGCATTGATTTCTTCTTGATGTGCTGGATGTATCGTAAGTAAACTAAGCTAGTTTACACACTCGTTAGTATGAAGGTCGTAATTTATGAAGGTGACTATTGTAAATGCCGAATTCCAGATAAACATGTTTTTAATTTAGTAAGCCCTAAGGGTTGCTGTCAAGCTGTTTTTAAACATTTACTACATGTTGTATTAAGTGGAAAGTCCAATGTGCTTCCACTTTGATGCTAACTTTCTTTGGGCTATGAAGAGCTAGAGTTTTTAGTCCGAAACATTTTGGAAAATCTTTTTACACTTGGGATACAGGAAAATGGACTGACAAGCCAACACCACCATCCCTCCCCCACTTTGATTTGAATGAAATAAGTTGAGCCAAATACTCCAAATATCAAAAGGCAGTACTTAATGAGCAGTACAATGTTCATTGCCAAATATGTTCCAGGATATAGTGATTAAAAAAGAAATTTCCAGAGGTCCAGAATGTCACAGTTGTTAGGAGAAAAATACTTAACTTCCCCACCCCCATTCACAAGGTGTTCTGCCTAGTGGTGAGCATATAGAGATCTAAAAGTTGGTATTGGTCAAACAACTAAAAATAGGAAGAGAGAGGAATGAAACTAGAGCATGCCATTGGTTCATTCTGCTGATGTAAGAAGTCACAGAATCACAGAATGATTGGAGTTGGAAAGCACCTCTGGAGTTCATCTAGTCCAACCACGCTGCTAAGGAAGGTTCAACTACAGCGGGTTGCACAGGATCATGTCCAGGTGGGTTTTGAGTACCTCCAGAGAAGGAGACCCAAAACAAAACAAACCAAACAAAACAAACCAAACCCACAAAACAAACAACAGACAAACAAAAAACCCAACAACAAAACCAAACCACCATGCCTGCTAGGTGTCCTTTCCTTTGTCCTTTCCTTTTTCTCTATCCCAGGTAATCTTGAATTTGTTTCTATGTAGAATCAACAAGAAAAGAGACAAACACTCTCTGCTGTTCCAAATAAAGTATCTTGTTGATTATTGTATTTGCCAGGGAGGTGAGAGATGAGAGTTTGTATTCCCTGAGACAGAAACTGACATTGACCCTAGGTGTCTCCTATTCCGAGGNTCAGTCTCCTCTTCTCCAGGCTAAACAGACCCAGCTTTCTCAGCCTTTCCTCATAAGAGAGATGCTCCAGTCCCCTAATGTTCTTTGTAGCCCTCCACTGGACTCTGTCCAGTAGTTCCTTGTCTTTCTTGAATGCAGGAGTCCAGATGTGGTCTCATCAGGGCAGAGTAGAG
>VZTL01072912.1:0-10039 GCA_013400535.1 Scopus umbretta | reverse complement strand
TACAACTTCACCAAAGCCTTCTTCTGCTGATTAACTAGTTTATCAATTAAACCAGTCATTTAATAGTCCACAAAAGTCTGTGATAAAATGCTCTGCTTGCAATTATTGTAATTAGGCATATCTGTCATTTTAAATCTGATTCTGCATGCATCTCCAGAGATTTAATCATTCAAGGTAGATCACCAAGCAGCTGGTTGAGTTAATTATTTGAATAATCTACAATTCAGACACTTAATATTATACCTCTGTATTCCCGTGTGTGTTTGCATTTTCTGCTTGGGTCTACAGAAGTTTGGCAAAGTGACAGGGAGGTTTTGCTGTCAGTTGTAACAGTACCAGATAAGGGCACTGTTAATCTGTTGCTGCTGTGGCTTCTTCTGTCCCCAGCTAAAATGGGTTGGCATGAAGACTGTGGGTCTGGGCAGTCAGATCAAGGCATGCAATCAAGAGATGAGAAGCTGTGGCTACATGAAGTTGAACAATTAAGTTAAATCTCGACTTATCATTTTTAGCATTGAAAATAAAGGGATGCTGTATCTTAGTTGTGGCTCCTATCAACAAATCCAATATTCCTTCCAAGATTCCTATTTCAGCCCAGTGGTAGGACCCGGAATTAAAATTCACTCAGGTGCCTATAAAAAGAGCCACCTAAAGCATTTAAAGGAGCTCAGGGAGACCATCACTGTAACTGTCTTGTTTAATGGTCTTGTCTCTAATACCTCCTTTTAGGGAGGAGAACTGATCACCTAAACCAGATAACCTAATAAACATATGAATCCCTCACTCTTAGTCTGCTGAAGGAAGAAACACCCAAATGCCCACAAGATACCTTTTTTGCTGAGAAAACATGGATGGGAGAATAACACTTAAAAAAGAAGGACACGAAGATTTTTTTGAGGTGACAAACCAGCAATATTCTGTACAGTAGATGGAAGCATCTAAACCTTGTAGATGGCAGACCAAAAACAGAAGAGAATAATACTTTGAATTTGGTGTCAGTGTACTGATAGATTTGCAAAATTGAGCCTGGCACTTATTAGTGCAATGTGGCTTCAAAATGCCATTTTCTTCCTACATCCCATGTTGTGGAAAAGACTGGCAATGCTGCATTGTAGCTTGCTTGGTGTAGCATTGGGAGCTTTCTGCCTTCTGCTATTTGTCAATATGGTCTCATCAGTGCACTCCTTTCTGAGCTCCAATATTATAGGTAATTGGTTTTCCAGTCATTCTGGGCTAAGTCTTACACTTGTACAACACCTTGTGGCTGTCAAAAAGCCACCATTTTCATCTTGCTCTCTGAAGTAGTGTGCAGGCAGCCCAGATGAGATGCAGGCTGCTTCCTCCCTCCCCTTCAGCCAGGTCCTGCCATTGCAGTGCTCTGCCACCTCACTAATACTCATTGCCATGTGTACGGTGTGAAAAGGTTACTCTAAGTTTTGGCACCAGGCAACAAGCAGCAAACTTGATGCCTTCTGATCTGAAAGTGCCTCTGCTGATGGACTTCAGAGACCCATACCTGGTTGTGGTTGCTGCACCCTAGCACAGGCTCTGCTGTGGCCCAACTACTGCTAGAGGTAGGCAATGCCAAAAAAACTGAAAGAGCTGTTGGCACTGTCACTTGGAAAATTTCAGTGTCCTTCTTCTTCCTCACTCTTCTTCCTCCTTTTTTCTTGTTGGAGATACAGCCCTTCCCTTCCCTTTAGATACAGATCATTGAGATCAGGAACAGGCAAGACAGCTCCTGAACTGTACTGAGAAGTTTTGAGTAGATGGTTTAAGATAGCACTGGGAGAATTAATCCCTTGAAATGGAGGGGACAAATAAGAATGGAGCATCTCCTCAAGAAAACAACAATCCTCATGATCTTAAGTCAGTCTTGTAATTTGGGGAGGGGGAAGACAACTGACCTATGATCTGTAATGTCTGGAGATTGCTGCTTATACTTAATCTTCACTTCCATTAAGACGCATTTTGTCTTTCAAAATAAGATATGAAAGGAGATTCCAGTGACTGCTTTCACCCACATAATAAAGGTAGTAAAACATTAGGTTCATAAAGATCACTATGCCTTAGCAGAGGAGGGATGAATTTCTATTACTGGCTTTCCCTCCCCTCTTTGCTTTTGAATGAATCACATGTTGATGTCATTTGAACTCAGAAGACACTTGATAAAAGGATAAAGCATTTGCTTACCCCACTGTTCTTGCAGACTACACTGGACTGACAGAGGCATTGCTATTTACAGAGAGGTGGGTGATGCAATGCACCCCTGCAGATTTTAGCAAAAGCTCAGAAATGTTGAAAGGTTTGGGAGCAGCATGAGACTTTCCCCCTCATCTGTGCATCTTGGGGTTGGGGCAAAGAATATGTCTGATGCAGCCTTGTGTGCCCTTTTCCTGATCTGCAGCAATAGGGAGGGCAAGGGCTAATCTGGGAGACTGCAGAGGGGTCATCCCATACTCAGCTTGTTTACTTGTGCCCTTTGCAATTGGAGCTAATCCTCAAGCAAGCAAGTGCCCATAATAACACAGCCCTTCCTCGCTACAGGGCAAATAGACCATCTTTTAAGTTCTCACGTATGAAACTGTGGTTTTTAACAAGTATTTAGCATACAATTTTTCCAAGTGGTGATGTGTAGAAGGCAGTTCATTAGGATGTATATTCATCTAAGTGAGTGTTTTCCACTTATAGTTGAACTAAGGTATCATTTGGCCAAAAGCCAGATATGAACTTATGAAGTAAGGTATGTGTCATGTTCAGCACATTCCAAGTCCTGCAATACGCCCACAGAACTATGTATTGCAAGGCTGACATGAGCTTGGGAGAAGGGCTCAAACTGAACAGTTATGATCTGCATTTTCACCTCTTCCTTATGCACTCCTGAGGCTGTAGGCACACGACTCTAGTCAAAGGCAGTCTTTGCTATAGTAATTTTTTTTTTTTTTTTTTCCAATAGAGGTAGATTAGAATAATATACATGTCATCTTCTATTGAAGCCAGAAGTTAAACCAGCTGCATACAATTGTAAATATGTACATCTCTAAAGAGAAGTGTGAATAGCAAACATATTGTTTAGCACAAAAAAAAAAGTAGGAAAAAGCAATCTTTAAAATTCTGGATGCCACCTGATAAATGGTAGTTAGAGGAAGTTCACTCAGCCTGAAATTTAGACAGCACTCTGAGTTTAAAACCTGACCCTTGGATTTTTTACAGCTACTATGTATCTATGGAAAACTTGTGTTTTCTGTGGTTCCTGTTGCATCTTTATGTTTTCTTTCCAGTAGATAAAAGGAAATAGAGACTCCCAAGCTGAGATCTTGAAAACAGCCAGCATGGGTTTGTGTCTGATCCTGCAGAGGCAAATAGAAGACTTACCTCTGAGTTTTGGAAAGAGGCAGAGTTGCATTTGCATTGGAGGATTTAGAAAATACTGCCCTGCTGTTTTCAATTGGCCCTTTACAAAATAATTACCTGTATTTTATGTTTTACATGTTGTTTCACAGCCTTTGTAAAATGATCAGGATTTTACCATCGGAAAATGCTGATCTGTGTTTTCCAACATGGGAAAGAAACCTACCAAAATGTAGTATGTCTAAACTTAATAACAGTTCTAATTTCTATTTGTCTGGGTAGTCAACTGATAGCTGGTCATGCTCACAAAGTCAAACACTCATTTGCACGTGTGTATCCACAGCTAAATCCCGTCAAGCCAGCTTTTCAGGGTCCTTGCCCAAGAAGTCTTTTTCCTGCTTCCAGCAGAGGTGACTCTCAGATGGAGCCCAATGCACTTTTATTTTCTATAAGTAATGTTTTCAAATTGACAGCCTAACGTTTCTGCAAAAAAAAAGAATCTGCCTTTTTCTTCACAACACTTGCTCAGGTTGCTCTAGTTTCCCTGCAAAGTCTATAATATGCAATAACATTTATTTAAGTATAAATTTTGAGATACAAAGAAATTCCTAAGGAACGAAAGCTGTTCCTTTGCTTCTGGTCAAGCACAAAATACCCATTATGAATTTCCACATCCTGTGTATGTCCCAGACTATACTTTAGTTCCAGCTTTGCCCTCAAAATTATGCATGCAATTCCCAAGCAATGTGAGAAAGAACTGGAAATCAATGGGAATCAATGGGAAATGAAAAAAACAGCATTCTCAGTAGGNGCATTGCATGGGGTTGTTGTGACCAAAGTGCAGGACCCGGCACTTGGCCTTGTTGAACCTCATACAGTTGGCCTCGGCCCATCAATCCAGCCTGTCCAGATCCCTCTGCAGAGCCTTCCTGGGAAGAATGGGAAGAAATGCTGGCTTTGTTTCTCAAAAAGACAAAAAGGGAAACCAATGGCATAGTTAAGAGAACACTGCAGAGGAACTAGCCCAGTGTTTGACTCATCTTATTTTTTGCCATCTCCTACAAAAAAAAACCCAAAAAAACAAAACAACAACAACAACAAAAAAAACAGTAAAAAAACTTGTAGTCTATTTTAAGTGTCCTTTGGACAGCTAGATACTTCAGCCTTCCCAAATGAGGGATTGTGATCATCTGAAGAATTTCTGTTGCTAAGAAACTTGCTAACGCAAAAGCCAGGACAATGTGTTCATTGGGCTCCTGCATTTTTTAAGGCATCCTCTTCATGTCCTGTGCCTTCTGTGCTCTTGTGAACTGGCTGGAGGTTGAAGCTGATAAGCTGTTTCCATGCTCTGAAGTGGCTGCAAACAGCTAACTAACAATTTCACCTTTTTGCAAGCTGCCAAGAACAGGGCTGGCTGAGTCAGTGAAGTAAAGATTTGGCTTCTCATAACAGGGAGTTTCACCCAAAGTAAACAGAATTGAAAAATATTTAGTTATTTCAGTGATCTTACACAAAACAGTCCTGCAGAACTTAAGTGTTCACCACTTATCTCTGGCTGGACAGAGCTCCATACAGTTCATTCAATCAGCTAATTTAATAAAGAATGAAACTTTTTAAACCACTGTATCAATTGCCAAAAATGTTGAAAAGAAAATGCACAGCATGGGCTGTATAAAAGGGTTACTTAAAGGTAATATGATTTCCCCATATAGAACTGATTACTGTGGCACAGGTTCAAGGAGTTAAATGATGCATGCTTGAAAAAGTGGCAGCTGATTTTTCCAGAGAATAAGTAGGATACTAGGCTTTTAAGACTGGAGAGTTCACTTGGCTAAGTATATAATTGGAGAAAAGCACGAGGGGTTAGTAAACTGAGCACAGGACTGGTCACCAGGAGCACTTGATAAATGTATATTCCCTGCACAGCTTTGCACAAATTTTATATTTCTTCCCTTTATTGGGGGTGGGGGATAATCAAGGCATTGTGAACATAAATGCATTGAGAATAATGCATTTCAGTCCATGTAGAGCTTTCTAAGAGATCAATGATCTTGTAACGGCTGAAATTTGGACCCATTTCCAATTATTCCCTGCTAGTAAAAGTATTGTATTTCTGTAAGCCTGGTACATACTGACCTGTAATCCTGTCTCCACATATGGTGTCCTTTTTCCACAGGAACTCAATAGCAGCAGAACACCTTGTGATTGATCTCCTTTGAATGTTAACAAGCAAAGAACATGCCATTAATAAAATCCAAAGTATGAAAATCTATCTGTCATCAGTATGATGAATCTAGACCATAATTCCTCAAATCAAATCCCTCTGTGAAAGCAATGGCTGTTCACAGATCAATTTGTCTGTGGATTCAGAGTAAATCAAAAATGAACTGCCCAGAAGCTAAACTTTGAGTCCATCTAATTGAAAAAACATTTCAGTTGCTAGGTCCGATTATTCACATAGAATAAGTGTATGGCTTGCTTATGCCTACAGCTACAGATTGGAGTCACCATTTTTAAACACTCTTTCTAGCAAAAGTGGGTAGTTGGCATGGCTGCGGAAATGAGCCATTGCACAAGGAGTGAGTCTGATGCAGGCGTTTGCTGTACATCCAATCATAGTCTCTGTGGGCCTGCTACGGCTTGCTCCTTCAGACACCTCTTTGTAATGGAGTGTTTTGCTCCTGAGCTGGGGAGAGAACAAGATCTCTACTTTGCACTGGTGGGGACAAGCAAAAGATCAGTGGGCTTGCATGAGATCATGTCCAAACATTGAAATAAAATAGTCTTCTGAAGTCTATTCTGACCCACACAGCAAAAGTTCCCCTATTGCTCCGGAGCCAAGAGGCTTAGACGAAGAAGTGAGCCACTAATGATATGTAGCTTATAATTAACAAGCCACTAAAGAGAGGATTTAAGATCAGAGGGTGTTTTGGGTTACAATTTATTATGACTGATTTTTTTTTGGGGGGGGGGAGGTCCTAGACATTAAGAATATTGCCTTACTTTAATGGCAAAAAAGAAAAGAAAACGGGCAATCTGCAATAAAGAACTCTTTAATTTCTAAACCAATCGCAAGTATTCAATCATCTTTCACCATGCTTGTGTAGTAGCTGTCTTTAAGTGTGGACATGAAGTGTGAAATCTAGTAGATCTACAAGTGGTGATCCTGTGTTCCAATGGCTTTCCCCCTCCACCCCAGGAAGAATATGGGATCCCAGACAGCTGTTACCTATGCTGCCTAAACAGTGCAGGAAGAAAGGCATAAAATTGGAAGCAGAAAAAAACTCTTTACAACTTTGCTGTTAAGGATTAGCTATTGCAAAACAGTTCCCTGGGCTTGTTCCAGTAGCTCTTTCATATAAAACTTAGAAATAACTCCCTGAGGACAGACAGGACTTGCACCTTTGCCACCTGAGCACTCTGCCTGCTATGCCACCCTGTCTGCTCTCTCTCCTGCTATTGCCAGTCCCTGAGACTTGAATTCCTTTCTGCTAGATGGAAATTTTCAGCAGTTCAGATACTCTGGCTCAAATAGCCTCTTGTCAAGTGATTAGGGAATTTACCACAGGGCCAGCCCTCCTCCTCCACCCTCTGCTGCATACCTTTATCGACACCTCTACACTATTACAGAAATTATGAACTATGTCCAACTTTTGAAGGAAAAGACTGAGCCCAGCATCTTATCCTAAGCACAGGATAGCTTTCCAGTCTTTCTTTCTAGCTTTTCAGATGCACCTGATTAAAAAAGTGTTTTCCTGTCAGTCAGTACCATCCCTCCAGTGTTAGATGGTATAAGCATTCCTCATCTATATGAACAAGCTTGTATGAACAAGCACTTTCCAGGGAATGTGAAGATACCAGATGATACCTGCCTGGGCCAGCTGAGGATCCAGCCCATGATTCCCAGCTACCCACATACAACAAATCCTGGTGCCTGCATAGTTCTAGACAAGCCATGGCTCTTCCTCAGTGCATATGTGCAACAGCCAGGGCACCCTGTAGATCATCTCATATGGTTCAAGCTGAACTACATCAACCCACACAGGGGGAGTCCTGTCCGCCCACAGTGGTGATTAGCCCCGGAATGATCTCTGGACTTTGTGATGCCTCTGGCACTTTTGAGCATGAAGTGCTGTTGGCTGGAAGGGGGGACCTGGCAGGAGGATGGGAAACAGCACTTTGCTGTCTCTGTTTAATCATGACCATATTTTGTTCATTTTCATCTGCAGAAACCACTTAATTCAATATGGGTACACAACTACAAGCAAGAGGGAATCAGACTCATATTTTACAGATCAGGCACCAGTGGAAGTTACTTAATTTCATGAGGATTTCATGTTAGCCTGTGCTTGCCAGAAACAAAGAGCAGGAGAATCCCCAAAATGAAAAGCCAGTGTCAAATTCGGACATGAAAATCTGGCAGAAAAGCAGAAAAGTTTGTACTGCTAAAAATTAGCTGCTAGAGAAAAGAGGAGAAAGGCAGAGGAAAGGAGACCTGAGCCTTGAGAAGCAGCTTTCCAAGAGCCCAGTGCAACAAGAACACATTAATGAATAAACTTTTACTAGGTGTAGTAAACAACAAATATGGGTAATCAGGGAAATGCAGAGACAAGGAAAGGAAAGGAAAGGAAAGGAAAGGAAAGGAAAGGAAAGGAAAGGAAAGGAAAGGAAAGGAAAGGGAAAGGGTGTATGAAAACACTAACCTTCTAGATGAAACACTAACCTTGTGTCAACCAGGGAACACAAAGTACAGCCTTAAAAAACCACTAGTGAAAATTAAACCAGGACTGCACAAGCTGTGAAGACAAATAAAAATTTTTGCAGTCATATGTAGTAATACTCTTGCTGAGGGAACACTGTAGGCTTTGAAAGACAGGGCAAGTGTACAGAACCAGGAATCTCAATGACTCTCTTGCATCTGTGCTCACCAGGGAGATTGGAAGACGCAGGAATAATTTTGCTGCACACAGACAGGGAAGGAGAGAAATAACTAACAAGTGAGGAAGATACCAGAAGAATCAGAAAGGAATTAGATCAGTCAAAAAAAGTTCACATAGATCCAGGACTTGACAGAAAAGGATCTCAGAAGGAATTAGAAACAAACCATTTGCAGATGTTTGCAATATATTCATTGATATTAGCTAGGGACGAAAGAGAAACTAATCTGACACCCCCTATTTAGAATGATAATGAGAGCGGAACCTTGAAAATACAGCCCTTTACAAAAAGGTAAACAGACTTTTTTCCAGTTAAATGTTTAGCTGATTTTGCTCTCTGCTGGATGGGAAACTGGCAGAGAGTGCTCGATTAATGAAATGCAGACTTAAATCTTTATTTTTGTTCTTTAAAAAAAAACAATCCCACAACAAACCTCAAAAGAATAGAAACTTGAAGTCCAAATGGAGTTCAATTTTTTTTTCCTCAACTGCCTGTCTGCTGTTATTTCAGAAACCTGGCCTTTAATAAATGTCTTCACAGCCCAACCATCCATTCAGCTGGAGACTGCAGTGAAGTCACAAATCCGTGATGATGACATCAAATTGTTGCTATGGAAACAATAGCTGTGTCACAGATTCAATGTCAGCATTTCACCAAGATTCAGAAGAGGGCAAGAAAGGCTGCGGAAGTGCCAAAACTTACTTGAAAGCATGCCCTTTGTAAACAAGTATATGAAACAATAGTTGAAGGATAACATCGTCACTGTTAATTGGAGACACTTAGATATTTTTAATCTTGATGCCTCACTACAGTGTGGTAACTGCCTATGAAACGTGACAGAGCCCTGGTTTGTCTCTTTGCTGGGGAACATGAATACCATCAAACTTGTGCCTGAGTGTTACAAGGAGAATGTGTTTTGTACATCAGATCTAAGATCAGATATTGCCTCTGACACACTGATGCCAGTTTTTTTGCATTTATGTTACAATATGTGAGATTTTGCTTGAAAATTCTGTTCCTGGCAACACATGGTTTTATATTAAGATCATAGCTTTTGTTTAAAATACATCTATGAGGACAAATTTGAAAATATAAAGCAAGCATGCCCTGAAGGAGAATAAGGAGATACCCAAACTTTGATTTTTTTTCAAGAGAACTCTTTTGTCTTTTAATTGAATCTTACTTTCTCTAGGGCTGGCTTCTGACCTTTTTTTGGTTTGCTGTTAGCAAAACTGCCTGTATGAATTCATGTGAAATAGAACTTGAACATTACAAATAACACACCTGCTCTGCTTACTTTCAGTCACAAAGGAGAGAAGCTGACACTTTCTAATATAGTTGCTCTAATTGCTGCACACAACTTTGTTGCTTGAGTCTGTCCTGTTGTGTGACTGCTCTAAACTTGGTGGATTCATATGATATGTAAAAACAGATGTATGTTTGCACCTTCCAACTTTTGGGGACTGCCAGAGAAACAGAGACAAGCCAGCACAGTTTGTATAGCCCTAGGGCCCCTTCTGAATTACAGTGGCTTCTTCTGGTTGCTCTGTAAGAATTAACACCACCCAAAATCTATGCAGCACTGCAAGGAGGTATCAACTGTCTTCTGCAAGTCCTGTTCTGATGGACCCCACAGTGGTCAGAAACAGGGTGGTGTAGAGCTATGTCCCACCACATGAACATTGCTACCCAGGACTTAAGAAAAGGTTGAGGAGCTCTCCCTGCAAAACTTTAAGGAGTGCTGGAGTGG
>VZTL01072910.1:33451-69794 GCA_013400535.1 Scopus umbretta | reverse complement strand
CCCCCGATATCATTTTGATTCTAAAGGTATTGCACCAGCTTTAAGGGACTCACAGATCAAACATCATTTGGGAAATTTCAAAGGGTTTTTTCAACAGTATCACTTTGTACCATACCCCGCTCCGCACCCCTTCTTTTTATATTTTGGTTCCTGATGAAGTTTCAGCTGCTCCTGAAGTCAGTCCTTGTGTTCTTGGCTATCAAAGAGCATTGCAACATCAACGTCAGAGTTAAACTAAAAAAAATAAAAAACCTCTAAAAAAAAGCATCCCTTTTCCTTTGGAGATCAGAAAGTCAAATAAAAAGGATGCTGATTTGTGGAATAAAGGGTGGGATTCCCTGCTGAGACGATAGGAATCTTCTGACTTAACTGAGTTAAGATTTGAATACATTTGGCCCAGACAAGGGGAGAAAAAAAATCCATTAGTTTTGAGAAAAGCCTCACACAGTTTCAAAAGGAAATATGTTAATATAAAAATATTTTTTAAAAAAAAAAAGATTTGTATGTGTGTTTCAGAGGCCAGGAGTTTAATACTATCAGCCAGAAGCAAAGAGAGAAATTAAATTACATGACTAGCATGAAGTCTTGTCTCCTACTGCCATGGCATGGATGGGGAAACAAGACAGTCCCTCTAGCAGCCCTGCTGGATCCGAGGACCCCTGGCCATCAGAAAACCACCCTGGCCACTGCAACCTGCCATGGTCATCCCTGCGGCACTGTTTGGCCCCTCCACAGATTAAAACTGACAACTTGTCCTTGCTTTGGCTCTAGGTTTGCTCTCGAGTAGCTCCCTGGGCTTCCCCACAGGGAACATCTTGGGTCCCGTTCTGGAGGTGCCCCACACCGAAGAGTCATGAACCTCCCCCCCACCCCTGCCTCAGTTTCCCCTTCTCTGCAGTGAACCCAAAGTATTATTCTCAGGTGTGTGATAGCAGAGACCCTCTGATCCTAGCAGGCAGTTTAGTCCCTCCCAACACTTCAACCTGATTTACACCAGACTGCCTGTCCTTCAGGACATGGCAGTCAAGCAAGAAACCCAAGCTGCATTGCCATGGTGCTTCATGAAGCAAAATTTGCTGATGGTCCAGATGTTTGTCCCTCTGGCATATCCCTGGTGAGGGCAATGTACTTGCTTAGTCCAAGGGGAGCATCACAGGGTGCTGCTGCCATTGCTGCCTAGGCAATGGGGCAGGACACCCCCCCGGCCACCAGCCTCTCCTGGCTCCAAAAAAAGGCATTTACGTACGCTGCAGTTTCCTGGGAGAGCAGATGGTAACTTGCACTGGTTGTGGCTTCCTACCACTTGAAATGTCCCCTGATCATCAACAGCCTGGGAAAGACATGGCATATGTGCCGTGTCCCTTCTTCCCTGCAGAGAGCTTTCCTGCTTCTCCATGCCCGAGCAATGATGAGGCACGTGTGAGGACTCACGCAAAAATAATCATCATAGCATGAGATTGCCCTTCGTAATGAGGCCCCAGGAAAAGCTGGTAGCTGGGGACAGGTTCAGTCCAGCCATGGAGTGGCTGCAGTCTGTAATGTGGGGTTGTCAAAAGAGCAGCTCAGTATTAAATCCTTTTGATGGTTCTCCTGCTGAGAGAAGAGATGATATCTCATCATTAATGGAGTTGAATTAATATAAATTAGCTGAGCAGCTCCTCGCTGCTTCCGTTCAGGCAGAGAAAAGGGGTTTATTGGGGAGGCAAAAGCAACGATCCCTTTCACCTCACATTCACTCTGCCATCCATAAAGATGCTGCTGACCTCGCAGTCTTATCTCTCCTCCTCCCCTGCCCTGGCAGGACAGAGGCAATGTAAAATAAAATGATTATGTGACATCCTGGGAACGTGGGGGCTGTCCACATCACAGACCTCTCATGACCTTTACACAAGTGACAGATGACCTCTCTAAATCAGCCCTGGGGAGACCTGAGATTGCCAGGAGTGCTGGAGCCTCCACAGGCCCTGGGGCAACAGCATCGCCAGCTTGAGGATTGTAACTCACAGCCAGTCCAGACTGGGGAACAAGAGACACCTCTCTGGAGTCCCAAGCTGGCCTCTGAGGACTATTTCATCTCCTTCTCTGCCACACATCCTCCTTCTCCTTCCATCTGAACTGTGAGTTTCATCTTTCCACCGCCACACACACACAGGCAGGGACAACATTGAGCAACTGCTGCAGCCCAGTCCAGATTTACACATAGGTTTCCATCCTGCATGGCCAGCAACAAGCACCAGAGAAACTGCCATGAGCTAATTGTAAGGGAACTGCCAATTCCCAGTAAAAAAATACTAAAAAAATATCAGCACAGAGTTTTGAAGGCAAGAAGGATTATTTCTTTACTGAGCAGCTGATAATTATTTAAGAGCAAATCTAAAGCTTAAAGCATGTTTCAGCAAGTGCTTGAAGGTGGCAGAGTGTCTGTCTGTGCATTGGGGTGAAATGGTTCCCTATGTCATAGCATATACCTGATTCATTTTTTAAAGCTATAAAAGGCCGACAAGACAGACAATGTATATTATATTATGCATTTTTAAAAGCTACATTAAAAGAACATCATTAAGGTTGCAGAGCCAAGCACTCAGACAGCATCTATGTCATGCCCAAGGCTGCCTGCCCAGGTTCATTTGAAACCCTCCTGTCTATGAATCATGACACAGTCTAACAGCACGTGTTCAGGTATTTTCTCCTTCTTCCCATTCTGGACATGGGATGGATGGCTTGTGCCATCTTACAGAGTGTTTTCTAGCCTCTTATTGTCTTATTAGTGTAGCCATAAGCTTGCTCAACCACAGCCTGGCAGCAATATCTGCAATACCCAGCAGGTGTGCATGGCAGGTTTGTGCTAACTCCACACCTTTACAGCCAGAAGCTCTTCACCATGGAGCAAGTGGTTGGGCAAACATCACCGAGTGCCCTGCAAGCAAAGGCCTGGGGCCACGGTCCCCTCAGAGAGGAGCCCTGCCATGCACACACCCCCCCCATGGTCTCTCCAGGCAGTGATACAAATTCCTGCTGGTACCACAAGCTGGTGCAAAAATGCCTGCACAGTAGGAGAGGAGAGAGAGTGCTGTTGCTGTCTGGCTTGAAGAAGGAAAAGTGAGAGAAAGAGAGAGAATTCAAATGAACTAATTTCTTGTTCTAAGACCTTTTTGCCCCTTTGCAGCTGCTTCTGATACAAAGGCAGAACCTTATCTCCCTGTTGCATGGATCCAGCGCTACAAACAACTGCCTTGTTGTAATACACAGAATGTGTGGCATCTGATGGCAGCCTACACAGGGCTGGGACGTGAGCGGGAGGCGCATTCCCTTCCAAGCTTATTTTTTAAAAAAAAGCCCTCTCTCTTCCTCCTTGAGCCTGCAGCTAGCTGGTTTGCTTTCGGTATCCTCTCCCTGCACCCTACGGAACCACATCCCCACAGTCCACGTAGGCAGCAGCAGTGGAAGGAGCCTCATCTTTCTCTCTGTCGAACCTCTTCTTAACCTATGCTGTGCATGGCAAACAGCCTCTTCCACCTCTGATCACAGCAGGCATGAGCAGGGGCATGCAGGCAGCAGGGTGGACATCTTTCCCCCCATCACGGGCCTCACAGTTCAGGCAGTGTTAGGGAAGGGAGAAGAGAGCAAGGTTATAATCCATCCCAAAAAGCAGATGCTAATCAAAGGTGCTAGCATTTGAGCTTAGACTCTGGAGCCCTATGCCAGCAGCTCAGATGTCCAGGCCTCTAGCACTATAAGGTGTCCCTAAAGCTGCTATCATGATATCATCATCTTTACAATTTTTAATATGCTTATATTCAAGTTTCATTTTGAGACAGGAAACCGTTAGCTTAAAACAGAGGGAAACAGGATTTGCAACCCCAGATGTTCAAAGCAGAACATCTGAACCTACAAGTATGCACTTCATCTGAAGAAAGACAGCTATTTTTTCTCTTCATTTTTTCAATATGCATCTTTGACTACTACCTATAATATCCTACAAAAACTACAGAAAACTGTAGTTCTCTGAGAAAATGTAGTACTTGCGTGCAGAAGAGGAGGAAAAAGGAGGCTAGACAAATACAGGAATATTGCCAAAGTCTTGCTGTCATGTGCAAGGCCTTAGAAGAAATTTTGGAAGAAAAAGTTAATACTGGAGGTAAATGAAAAATTGAGAGAAATTCAACATGATTTTATGCTGCAGTAAGAAGGAAAAGAAATGGGTTAATATGTGAAAAATCAAGGCCGTGGATTCCTGGACTACTAATAGTGAGAGTTTCATGTTTAACCCAGCAGTTGTCCATGGAGGAGAGAGACCTGGGCTCTCAAGCTGGCCATACAGTGTAACCAACAGCTTGACTGAGAGGAATTGCTATTAGTGATAGGCAGGAGTGAATGCCATTTTAATAAGCATTTCAAACCTCATCAGTCATTGCTATTCAAGGAGAGCAACTGAAGCTGGGACACAGAAGAGTTTATTGGGATGCTGAGGGCCATCAAGAACTTTTCTAGACAAACATGAAGAGGTTGGTTTGCCTAACCAGGCAAAAAAAGAGACTGAGAAGTGATACAGTCATCCCAGGTCCAATCTGCCCAGGCAGGAAAAGAATTAGTTAAGTTGAAGGGGAAAGCTGGCAAAGATCAACTGCATAGAAACAGCACATTAATACATTTAGGTGTGTGAGCTAGCTTCTAGACATAGGAGCAGGAATACTTTTGAGAACCCTTCAAACATAAATAATGGAGGAGAGAAAACAAGCTGCTTGCACTCAGTTTGAAGCCAAAGATCCTGTAATACTGGTGCTTAGGCAGAATACCAGCCTCCATGGGACCAATAGTGCTGCAGGTCACAGCACTGGCTAGAAAATCCTGTGATCTGCCAGCACATGCTCCAGGAACGCAGTGGGATTCAAGGTCTCCACACCTGCTGAAGTGGGAAGCACTCACAAGGAGGCATCTGAGTAGATCCCCCTGAGGATCCCATTGTTCCCTTGCATGAGAGGTCTTAAAAGAATTAAACTGGAGGTGATCTCCACCGTCTGCAGCCCACCTGGAGTACTGCATTCAGCTCTGGAGTTCTCAGCACAGGAAAGACATGGACCTATTGGAGCAGGTCCAGAGGAGGGCAAGAAAAATGATCAGAGGAACGGAACACCTCTCCTATGAAGAAAGTCTGAGATAGTTGGGGTTGTTCAAACTTCCCTGTTCTCTCAGAGAAGAGAAGGCTCCAGGGACACCTTAGAGGAGCCTTTCCATACTTAAAAGGGGCTTATAAGAAAGATGGGGACAAACTTTTTAGTAGGGCCTGTTGCAATATGACAAGGGCTAACGGTTCTAAACTAAAAGAGGGTAGATTCAGACCAGATATAAGGAAAACATTTTTTACGATGAGGGTCGTGAAACAGTGGAACTGGTTTCCCAGAGAGGTTGTAGATGCCCCATCCCTGGAAACATTCAAGGTCAGTTTGGATGGGGCTCTAAGCAAACTCATTTAGATGATGTCCATGCTCACTGCAGGGAGGGGTGGACTAAATGACCTTTAAAGATCCCTTCCAACCCAAACTATTCTGTGATTCTATGATTCTGTGTCTGTGCAAATGTTTTTCAGTCTCCCACAATTTGCAAGCTGGTGATGTTAAGGCAGGAGGCAGAGGCACTCATGTCTTCTAAGTGAAGGAAGCATTTTCTTGAGTTCATGTATTCCAGGTAGTTTGTTAAAACTGTCATTTTCCCTGCCAGAATCACACAGCTACCACAAATACCTTTCATGCCACACAAAATTATTTCTAAATGCCCCAGATCTGGAGAGCAGGAGGAGATAGAGAGAAGGAAACAGAGACAATCAGAGATCCAACCTACTCCTCCGCGTTGCAGAAGCAGGAATTTGCTCTCCAACTGGAATGTGGCTGCTTAATAGGGCCACAGAAGCAAAGAGGCTGCATCTGTAATGTTTCTGTCAAAGCAAATGAGGTCATTAACAGACGAGTTCAGTGATGGAATTGTCTTTCATAGTATTTATTATATGGTCCTTTTCCTGACACCTCCCACTGAGAGAATATTAAATATTTAATGCACACCAAGGCTCTGCTCATTTTTCATTCCTACTTCAGCATTTCAAGTCGGCTCCAATCTGCTGCTAGCTACAAAGTCGACTGGACAATGGACCATAATGAATTAACTCTTTGGAAGCCACCGTAGCATTTACAGGACTGCCAAAAGACTGGATGCTTTATCATCTCTGACTCATGCATGTGCTCTAGAATTCAATCCTCAATTCATTAAAACAAAGTAGGGGGGGAGGGCGAGGGTGAAGAATTTGGGAAATAGGTTTCAGGAACCATAAATAAATAATGAAGGGGGAGATGGAAATGTTAGCCTGTCAAGGTGACAGGGTTTTATTTACTTATTATTTCTAGAGCTGCTATCTCCAAAAATGAAGGCTGCTGCTGTGCAACATAACAGTCTTCAAAATCCTGAGCATCACATATAGAATAAACCAGTGATCCTGGGGTAAAGTGGAAGCAAGATGTTTGAGAAACAGCTCACAGCCTTGCTCATTACAAGTCTAAAATAGACCACCAAGACAAGGAGAGCAGGTTGTTTCGCATGGTATGGTGCTTGCAGCTCATCTAGTCAAGCAAAGACAAAGTTGGTCCTGCCTGGTAGCTGAGCTTTCCCAGGATGTCTACACAGTTTAAATGTCAACCTGAATGTCTAAATTTCCAACCATGACTTTGAAAATCCCTGACAAAATATTTAGTTAGATGATGCTTCCAGAGGAGAAGGCCTCTCTACTAAAGACATGCTCCTCTGTGAGGCTTTCACTACATAGTTCTGGTGGTTACTATATCTAGAACCCTTTCTCACCACCGCTTTGCCCACAACAGGAGTGTCTATGTAGAAAACTATATGGATATGATGTCTACAGGCTGACGGAGATACGGTTAGCATGTGGAAGGGACCATCAAGGTGGCATCTGTCAGGGTTTCATCTGTTCCACATCTTCCATTCCCTGCCAGAGGAAGGATTTACAAGCAATATTTTCCCAGGGCAATTACTCCCTTTATTTACTGCTCCTTTTCCATCTTCCAGCATCACCAGATATGCAGAAATTATCATGCATTTGGTCCCAGGATCACAATGAGCAGAGAAAGGCACAAAAATACAGTCAGGCTGTTTTCACACACAAGGCAGAAATTTCAAGAAAATCTAACTGACATACACATTTACTTGAAAAAAGATCCACTGGCAAATTACTCCTGCTTTTAGATTTTCAAGCTCCCATTTTCTTATCTGGTTAACACTATCTGTCACTTTTACTGAGATACCAGGAAATCTGATTCCCACTCATGGTGTGAAAGCAACCTGTATGCGCTTGACCTTTTTAATGTTTTGTAATTTGATTGGGTGGCTATTCCCATATTTCCTTGTCACCAGCCCTAGTAATCTGAGAGGCAGAAGTGGAAAAGACAGCCAGTAAAAATACAAGCAAACACAAGTGGGAATTAGTTGAGGCCTTGGGATGCCAAAATTACTCAAAGCTACATCCTCACTGAGAGCACGGACAAAGCACAGCTTGGCTGAATTGTATGGCCAGGGCTTGCGACAATAATCTTACAGTGTCACCCCGCACTCTTAATTCAAGGCTCAGAGCCTGGGCTCAGATTGGAGCTCTTTGCTGATGAGCTTTTGGAAGTGTGATTTTTTTATTTTTTATTTTTCCTGTTGCTGTGCCCAGAAAGCCACAGTATGAACACAGTAACATCGGCATAACCCTATATATCCGTTACACTAGGGATTAATCACATAGGAAAGGCTACATTGTATATTGGTACCAGAATACAATAAACTGCAAATTACAGAGTTGCCTTAGGTCTGTTTTCTGACCATGCTACCTCAAAACTGGGAGTGCTTGAATGAGTAAAACAAACCTTGTCAGGAGCAGGTATGCCAGTAAAACCATTTCTAGGCTGCTCTTGTTCTGCATCCACTAAGGCAGTTGTGCAGATGAAAGCTTGCACAAGTGCAAAGTCCTTCTGCTACTTTTCTGTGTAATTTCCCCATCTGTTGAATGGGAACAGTGATGAGGGGAGAGTGTAACTTGGTACTTGAAGTCACAAATTACAAGCTCCTAGGAGAGCAAAGTAAATTTAGAAAGTTTATTTCCAAACATTCTTGATAATGCTTTCTACCATCAGCCCCAAAACTCAAATTCCCTGTGTGGCTTTATGCTGAATAAATCACAGTTCTCCACAATTAAAATTCTTTTAATTCCTGCACCAGGAATCCCAATGACATGCCACACATTTTCTCATAAGCCCTTGTGGCACACAAGCGTTTCTCTTATGGACACAGGCACTGTGCTCTGGGTCGGAGTTTTAACAGCATCTCCTGCTGCCCCTGGCCAAGGAAAGGACGTAACCAGTTGTTCAGTCTGTGCAGAGTGATCCCAGAAGCAGAAGCCCCATTTATTTTTTCTTCCTTTCAACAAACCTATCCCTATAGATTGAGTCCAGCCTGGTGCAGAATACTGCTAAATATGCTTGCAGTAGCTGTAAGCAGTTGGTGTTTTCAAATATTCATCTTTCCAAAGGATGTTTTTTTTTTCCCCCAGCCCCTTAGCAGAGAGCTTTGCTCTTTCTTGTACTCAAATTGCCTGCCACAGATATTCAGTTTTTGACTTAAATCTCCTTTTCACTTCAGTGACTGTATACAGAGAGACAACACAGAACCTGCCCAAATTAGTGGACATTATGGCAGCCATTCAGTTTCTTTATTTATGTAGATTTGGCCATTTCTTTCTCCAGTCATTAATAAAGTGCAGTATAGAACTGAAAATGGCTCCTAAAGGGAGCCTTCTGCTCATGGAATGGCTGCTTGGTTTCCAGTGCCTTTCACTCACTGCTTGGAGTGAAAAAAACCTATTCTTTTCTTTTATTTTCACGTCAAAATAGCCTAACAATAAGAGATCAAACATAGGCACCAAACTTATGAAGTGCAGAAGGAAATATCTTCCAGTGTTAAGATAAAACAGTTCCTTTGCCACAGGGCATTGTTATTCAAAACCAGGGCCAAAATTCTGTGCAAAGGCCAGCAACGATTGTCATCTGGGTAATAAGAAGATTTGAGCCTTCTCCGATACAATAGAGCAAAACTTCAATTGTTTGGGACACAGGATCATCCTAGAGAAACAGCCAACAAGGTGAGTAGACCAAACAGCTTAGGCTGTAAGTGTGTAGTTCTGTTTTTATAAAGTACCTAGCAAAATGAGGCCTCCAACCAAGAACTTAATGATCCTAAAACATGTTATTTTAATAATTGCTGTATAATTGAGTCAGTATTCCATAGGCACATATCCAGAGAAACTCCTGCCCAGCACAGAGTATTGCATACAAATATTTCAGTTGAGTCCTCTCTTACGACCCTCACATTCCAGTTTTGGAGACCTTGATCACTATTCAATCCCATTTTAAGATCCTAACATCCAAATGACCTTTCCAGGGGTTACAGATACCCTGCATTTTGCAACATCGGACTTCTTCTCTGTTCTCTGATAATAATTAGCTGTTTCAGGAACAGAACTTCCCAATGCATTTTGAAGCAATCCTTGCTGTCTTTGGAAGTGTTGCTTGTATCCCAAGGAATTCCAGCTTAAAGAATTCTTGGAAACAATAGGAAATATGTTGACTTTAGTCCCAAAACTTTACATGCTTGCAGTGTCTCTATGCTAATACTTTATTTTCCTGAAGTCAAAGGTGATGCTCACTGTTTCCTTGTACAAGTGTACTTTTTTAAAAAAAACCTGTTGTATCTGTCCATATCTTGTGTTCAAGTCCTGATTTGGAATAGTTTAAAATTCAGGGGATATTAAACAGCCTCAGGGATCTGACAGGGAAGATAAGCCAGTAGAAGGAGTAAAGACATGACAGTAGTAACAGTCAACTAATGCCAAGATCAGAGTGACATTTGGGCTTTAAATAAGGCACATTTCCCAGGACTAGACAGATAAATGATTAGGAAATATTCATCAGGTGTACCATTATAGTGATATTTCTCTTTATGTGATAGAATGCTCATGGACTGGAATGCAGGAACTAACGTCTGGACATGGTGTATCCTATGCTACATCTTAAGACTAGTCTGCACTTACTGTGATTAAGCTTGGATGTAGATATGGTCCACTTTTGTGACCGTACACATAATTATTATAAGGAAAATCTCCTCATGGACTGAGACCTCTGCCAATTTAGCACACACAGGCAGGACGGTGACCAGCCATCTAATGGTGATAACGTTACTGTGAGAGCAACCCAAATCACACTGACAATCAAAGGGTGCTAGACAGCTTCATGGATGGCTCCTGACCTACCTCTAAATCAGCCCTGCCAATCGAGGGGCAGGGAAGTGACTGGTTCTTATTCAAAATAGTAGCACATCTTTTCTCCTCTTTTCCCCAACTCCTTTTTTGCCTTTTCTCTGGCTCTTGAGCACTGATGCAAGAATTTCAAGCAACATCAACCCTGATGTAACTCCATTTGATTTACTGGCAGCTGGAGGCTATTCTTTGCCTGCCATCATGCTGAATGGCAGACGCTATGAAGGTCCTGTTCTTGCCCCAACAAATCTCAAGTTAAAATAAAAGTAGTAGAGACCCTTAGACAGAAGCACAAATCATGAGGGAGGAAGAATCTGGAAAGCTCCCTTGAATTTAAACAGTAGGGATTCCAGGCACATTTACCATGATCTGGCTTACAGTAAATAGCACTTTGGAGCTGAGAAAACTCTACTGCATCAGAGAGATCATGAGAGTGATGTTAGCTGCTAATGTAGGGGCACCGATTTCTTGGGCATCCAGTTAGGTCATGTCCCACCAATGGAATACTGTAGCAGATCCATGGCAGTTGGATCATGGCTGTTATAACCAGGCAGATCTGTCAAAGGTCCAGGGGCTGCAGAGAGCACCACAGCAGCAGACTTATGTGGAAGTACGGGTTCTCCATTCACCAGCAATTCCCTCAAAATGAGGGTGAAGAAAGAATCTAGAGGCCAAAAGGCAACTATTTTGCTTAGTCACCTCAAATTTTTATTTCTAAATTTTGAAAAGACAACTTCAGTCTGTTCTGGGCCAGGCAAAGTATTTCACTTCCATTTAGAGCATTTTAATTGAAGTGAAAGGATGTTCTGAAATGCCAAATTAATTTGAGCTGAAATGTCTAAATGTTCATTTTGCAAAGATTGAAAAGAAACACTAAATGGTTAACAAGATTTTTTGATCCAAACAGTTTACCCAAAATGGAAGCCTGTTCATCAAAAGTTCCTGAAACTTGGCATAAACTTTGACTCAAATACAAAAGTTTGCACTTAAAGGTGAAAAGGAACATCCTTAAGTAAAGACAAGAAGGTTCCCCCTTGAAATACTCTGGCTTATCTGCTAACAGGCTTGCTTCTTGAAACTTACTTTCACAGGTAACCTTAGTCACGATCAGCCCTTCTCAGTTCAGTGCTCATATAGCCATATTCCAGTGTGTTTCGGCAGGATCAGTGCTGAAGTAATACAGATTTGTTACTAAATGTTATATCTCCTTTTTTCTATGTAAACCTCCAAAACAGTGTGCAGGACTTTCATTTTCTTGGGTGTCTGCAACAGAGATATTTAGCAAACAGGGACTGTGATTTTCAGTCCTCTTTGAGAAATCTCAGTATTATCTCCAGTGAAGCAGTTGCAGTTGGAAGTTGGCTGCTCTTTCTATTTAATTTGGACAACACCAGGACAGCTGGTTTAAATGGTCATAGCTCCACTCCAAACGTCAGCTGGTGTTATGCTGGCTGAGGATCTGCCTCTACATCTGTTCTCTGGTTTCTCAGCATCTTAAAGCATTGCATGGAAAGGTGGCAAAGTACAGGACTTATCACATGCGATAGAGCATTATAAAGTGATTTGTGGCTGCTGAGGAGTCTTTCCATTGACTTCAGGGCTGTGGCTCAAACCTTTGATAAGCTGTATTGCTTCTCAGCAAAGTGGGACTGGTGCATAGGTAGGGAAGGTGGCAGCTCCTGTGCTTTTGGCCCCATGGGTCCACTTTGACCTTGTCTGAGTCAGGCCTCCATTGCCATGGTTGTAAAAGTGTGATAAGACTATTTACTGCAAGTTGCTTAAATACGGAAAGTGTCAAGGATCATCCTGATTAATGACTAGATGATGTCAGAGAGGAAGGAGTTGCATATAATAAAACAGATTTTTTTTCATGTGGGTTCACCTGGGTTACAAGCTGTAACCTTGCAACTTACCCAGAGCCTTTTCGTGATTTTATGTGAATGGAAGAGCATGCTGAACTGCTGTGTTTCATAGAGCAGGTGCTCTGTCATTGTTTTGCTGAAATGGAGAAAAAGTATTAAGACATCACCCATGTGGAAGGAGGCTGTCCAGGGGGTTTTGCACACCAAACTCTCTTTGGTTCCCTCTAGAGTGAGATGGAAAGAGAGCATCTTCCAGTGACCTAGAGATGAAGCTTTGGGAAACCACATAACCAGCTCAGCCTGGCTGAGCAAATGGAAGGTGGATATGAGATGTGAGAAGGGTTAAATATCATTTACAAAAATACTGGGTCATTACTGCTGGGAGCCGAAGCTGGCACTGGCTACAATGCAGCTCAGCTGGGCACTTTCACAGCAAGAAGATTTGCAGACTCGCTCTCTCCAGCCTTGGTGAGATGTGATGTTTGTGTTGACCTCGGTTGGTTTCCCCACTGATCATGCTGTCATTTGCACATGTGCCAAGTGGAGGGCGAACACCACTGTTGCGGTGCAGCAGCATTTTGCATTCTCTCCAGTGAGAATGCACAAAGGTTTTAACAATTTCACCCACCCAAACCAAAAGTGGTACTGGAGATTAGGAAGAAGCAGGGCTCCTACTATTTGCACTGGCATGTCATGCTGAGTGTGAGACCATCAGGCAGAGCAGAGTGGGGTCCAACCGGCCCTTTTTCTACCATCCCCTCAGGATGTCCTGGTAACCTGTCATCCTCTGTGAAGTTACACTTTCTAATAAAGTAGGCAGTGGCCAGGTGGAGAACAGGATTGGACAGTACAGGCTGTGCTGTCAGCCTGACCCAGGGCTTCTCCAGATTTGAAAATATCCTGTCCAAAGCTCAGTAGTTAGAGCACAGACACTGTTGCTGTTCTTAACAAAAAAAAAAAAAAGGGAAGCATTATGGGCTGGCAGGGCCCTGGCACTTTGATCTGGGCAGGCAAATCACCCTTATTTTACTTATTAATGGAGTCCATTAATTTGTCTTAATGTTCTCCGATTCATGTATTTTGTGGTTCATTTTTATTTGCTTTTTTTTCTAGTTGTGGTGTATGGCTTTTGGGGATTGGGTTTCAGTTTTGGGGTAGGTTTTTTCTTCTTTCACAACTGTTTTAGCTGGCATTTCTACAGCCACAGTATTTGGGGGACTCTGTGGAAACTGGTCCTCAGAAAAGAGCAGGATCTGATTCTGTCCAGGAAAAAGATCCAAGGGGATAACCTCCTGCAGGACTTGCCCCCAAAAGGTATGATGTAGTGGAAAAGGACGTGATGGTCATCTAACTGCTGGAGGGGCCACAAACCCACCTCCCCTGGAGAAGTCTTCTCATATGCTGATGATGAGAGAGGCATCACGTCTCCTCTCTGCTTATACAGCACCTAATGTGCAGCCTTCATCCAGGACTGGGCTCTTGATCTTTCCAGTAAAAGAAAGTTAAAGTTAAAGGTGCCATTTTTCACCAAAGATTAAATGCGTCAATGCTGTTAACCTGGCCAAACTGCAGTCTGCAGTAATTACATTGTGCCAAAAGAGAGGCCTCTGAAAGCAGACTTGGAGTCCTCTTTGCATCCTACCTTGAACAATAATGTGCAGATTCTCATGTTCATAAACCAGTGAGTACCAGTGGACCTGCACTGCAGTGAAGAATAGGAATGAGAAGAGACATTTTTCAGTGTTTACAGATCCTGTGGAAAATAACATTTTTAAGTGTAACCTCTTCATCTCAGCCCTTTCCTTAGTGTTTTCATGGTGTTTCGTACCTGTAGAAGTGTATCAAAGAGCACCAAAGCTCTTGCAGTTTGTGCCAGCCAATGGCCATGCTGGCCATAGCTGTGCATCTGCATCCCAATGTGCCTGGAGGCAGGGGAAGCTCTGACAGGAATAAGTGTTGCCTTTGGAAAGACTTTGTTTCCTGTGGATTTTGCTGATTGGATCTCCAGCTAAGGCTTTCCTCAAGTCTGAAGCATTTCTAAGAGCACTTATAAATGCGTCAGACGCAAGAGTTCATGTGAGCAGAGATTTCCCCCACTGCAGTATTGCTCTCTCTCCCCAGCAGAACTGGTTGTCTTTACAAAATTTGTCAGAGGGGATGTGACAGTGGCTTTTCATCAAACTTGCTGGAAACCAACTAAACCCTCCAAATATATTGGAAGGGAGGAACAGACCCACTCAGAGCATAAGCGCATAAGGGTAAGGCTTATAGGAAGAAAAAGTATCTTTTATAAGTCCAACTGATACTATTGGAGAAAAGTTGCAGAAGCATAACTGCTTCTTTTGTGCATGAAGCAGAAAATGTGAGGCTTTGGGCTATGAAATCAAACCTTATCTTTAGGGCAGGATTGGGCCCCTGAGCACCCTACTGTTCTCAAAACTGGCTGCATGATGTTGTTTCCTCATTTGCCTCTGGGGATCCCTGTAACTAAGGGAACCATTTTGTTTTGCAGATTGAGAAGGGAATCAAATAGTTGAACCCTTAGTAAACGTGCAAACACAACTGGTTGTCTTTGATGATTTGTTAGTTTGGATCTGAGCCACAAGACCTAGGGATTGCAGTCCAAGTTCCTAGAGCTCTGACATCTGACACGCAGAGCAGCAGATCAAAGTCAGGCTGAGTGAAGCTCGTTACCAGTTGGAGAGGCGGCCAGAGGGGTTTCCAGGTGGAATCTTCTTAAAATATCTCCTGCCCATTTTGAATCTGGCAATCCTGCCTGAACCTGAGTCACCTACTTAATAAAAATTCCATGTTCAGCCCATAGAAATGCTTCCAGCACAATTAGATCAATTTCCTCTAAGTAGCAATAAATGTGTTTTCCTTTAAAAGGCCAACACAAGCACATTATCACAGCCTATAATCCCTATTCTCTCTATTAGCTCGAAGTACATCCTAAAGGCCAAGGGTCGCAGCTAAAGACTGATCAGTCTCATTAGCCTGTCTAATTTATCTTAACTAGGGGGACACAAACACACTAAAACTGTTAGGGAGAGTTTTTGATCAGGTTATAGGAGTCATTCATCAGGGTCCTGCAGCTTCCAGAGACAGGAAGGAGAGAAACGACCCAGGGACAAAGCCATTCTCCAAGGATGCTTTGCACCAAGATGCACCCACACAGGCAGGATGGGGCAGAAACCCTCCCAGAGGCCCCTGTTGTCCTACTGGGCAATATCCCAGCAGGCATGGGGGAGAGATATGGAAAAGCATCTCCTTCTTGTTCTCATCTGCATGCTGCCCAGCAGCTCAGCATCTTCCTTGCTCTGGCTCCACTTCAGCACTGCAGGCATTCCCTGGTCCGGGCAAGGGTTTGAGTCTGACTGGTTAAAGATTAACCTTTCCTGAGCTGCGCTCTCCTGAGGGCCCTCTCAGCCACCACAGTGACTTGAGGACGTAAGCTGCTCCTCCTTCTCCCACATGCATCACTCTCCTGTCGGCTCCCAGCACTCAGCACCTTCCTGGCTGCATCATGTACTGCTCTTGCGGCTTGGCAGAGGACAGCCAACCCCCTCCCTGCTCCCCTGGCAGGCGGATGGAGAAGGGGGATAAATCCAGTGCTCAAATCCAGCTGGAAGCAGCATGAAAAATGAAAAATGAAATGAAAAATGAAGCAAAAAAATGAACTACTGTGGAAGTAGTTTTGTCCTAGTTGGATAACCATGTGTTTTAGATGTTACCAGCCTAGCAACAGGGCCCTGCTCATGACGCTCAGTCTCCACCATTAGGAGGCACTGCAAATTCCCTTGCAAACATTGCCCATAATTATTGTCCAGGTGCTGGGTTTTGGTAGCCCAAGGCAATGAAACAAACTCTGAGGCTATTTTCCAGCACCAAGGCTCTAACTCACATTTCCATCCTAAATGCTCCTGGCTGGGAGGAATTTCAGAATTTATGCTGCTAGAACATCTTTGTCAGATATTAAAAGACAAGGATGTTTTCTGCTAAGAAAAAAAGGAAATGCAGATTATTTAAGGAGTTTCAATAGGAGGAGGCTGGCCAATCTCTAAATCAAAGTCACCTCTTGAGAGTCTCCTGGGAGGAAGGAAAAAGTCATCCCTCAGATCCCTATTCCTATCTAGAATAGTTGCATTTCCAGTGACAATGAGCCACAGAAAGGACAGCATTGCTGTTACAGACCCTTTTCATCATACACAACCCTTCTTTCTGTATCACGCATGTGTCCTCATCCTGCCCTCCATGACACTGCAACATCAGAGTGCCTTGGGATGCAGCCATGCAAACGGAGCTGAGCTGTTTAAACTCAACTGAAGTCCAGCTATGCAAACCTTTCATCACCCAGCCAAGGGGCTGCTGCCAAGGACAACGGTCACAGCAGAAGTGCTCTCTGGGCACTCATCTTCCTCCCTCTCCATCAATCACCTGCCATGCATAGGTCACAAGCGCCGAGGCTGAAGCGGTGGAGTTCAGGAGGCTGCCAAAGGACTTGTGGCCTGAGATTTCACCTGGGGGAGGGAAGTTCAGAGTGGGTAACATCATACAAACTTCAAAGGTGCAATGACTCTGACAAGAGGATCTATAAAGTGTCACAGCAGTTTGTGCCATTTTTAGTCATCCACTTTGACTCAGCTTCTCACTTTCAAGATACCTGAATAGGAAATATTTAGGGGAAAATAAGCTTTGCTGTGCCTTTCACTGACAGAAGCATGTGTGCGTTTATGCCATGCTGCCCACTCAGGTTAATCTGGGCAAAAGACAGTGGAAGAGAGGCGAAGGGGTGGTGAAGATCCCCAGTATAGCTCAAATGCTGAAGCTATATCTCTAGTTCTAGTTCTTTAGTCCTGTTGGTGAATTGTTGCAGGTAGGACAAAACTCCAGGCAGGGCCACGTGCCTCATGCTCTGTGGGTAATTGTCCCCTCTGCAAGCACAGGTACAAGAGTTCCCCCTTCAAATAACTAGCTGAACAATCTTTTCCAGATTTATTTTTGGAGAATCTGTGGCCATCATAATTCCTGTGCACAGAAATTAAGTAGATACTTTTTGTACAGGAAATCTTGAGGATGCCAGTCTGTCTGGATTTTGAGGTGGTTTACACCACAGTTGCATTTAAGCTCCTAACATTGACTTTTTCAACTGGGCTAAGCAACCCATAGCATTTGCCACATGTCCTCTGCGCTGGGAGAAAGCCAGCTCACTGATCTCAGGTACTCGTGTAGCTATGTGCAGTCTTGAAAATGGTAAGAAACATTCCTGTCCATCCCAGTTCATCAAAGCAATCAAGCCCATGCTTAGTTTTAATCACAAACTTACACCTGCTTAAAGCTAAGCATGTATAAATAGAGAGATCTGAGTGGCTGCTTAAATATATGTTTCAAATATGTTATGGACATCATGTCTGCTTTTTCTTTTTTTTTTTTGTACTTAAGACTGGTGTGACACTACCCACAATTTTCTGACAAGATTTAGTTCAGTCTTACTCATATGGCCAAGATCCTTTGGGCAGGATACAGCTCACCTATTATAGCTTGTGCAGCCGGGCACCTTGTCTTAGCTGGTAGCCAAAGTTTTTTCTAAAATCAGGAGAGGAGGTGGGTGCCTCTAAGGGACGATTCATTCTTTCTGTCTGGGGCAAGCATCTTAGGGCAGATGAATCAGTTTGTGGAGATCCCTGCCTTTTTCCCAGCACAGCCAAGGAAGTCTAGACTGTAAGCTTGGATTAGTCACTTAACTTCTAGGCAGCCGTAGTGAAGCAAAAACATTGCACCCTAGACATGTTTCAGACTACAGGGTTAGGCGAGATGAATCCAGGTCTCGCTCTCAGAACCAAGCGAGCCTTGCTGGGCAGTGAGTTATTTCCCGAGAGCAAGGGTGGGAAATGCCCAGTTGTTCCCAAGGTCTGTTCACTGCCATCTCCCACATCGTTAAAGAAGACACAGGTATGGAGTTAGAAGAGGGCAATTATACAGTCAGGTCATTGTTTTCCCCACCTGCAGAAACTTGCAGGGTCAGATTCCCAGCTGAAGATCCTGCCCCCCAAATCTCAGGCTTATTTATTCCAGCATTAATCAGAAGGTGGGGTGGAAGCACTCATAATGTCCTCCATGTAACAATTTAATAATGATTAAAACAATGATTGAGATTGTCCATTTAACTTTTAAAGGTATATTATCCTAACCAAGGGGGCCCAGTGCTCAGCACATCTTCCTGCGGATTACTATCTAGCTTTCCATTTTCATGTAACCTTGAAATACAATAAAGTCAATGTATGCACAAGGATTCTCTTTTTCTGGTGGATTGAGTGATGCAAATAGATCTTTTTTTTTTTCTTTTTGTCTATCATCCTTTACCTAGAATCTATCTAAGTCCCTACACATTTTCTCTTTCAGAGGAATGAGAGGAGGCTCTGTGTCCACCCAGTATGCTTTTTGTTCTTGGTGGTCAGAGGTAAATCTACTGAGTAGAGGAAAACAAAAGCGAGATTCCCCTTTCTTTCATTTTGGATCTGACCTGATAGTGGGGAATGTGCAAAACTCTCAACTCCTTCACTGAGTGAAGACGTTTGATAGCACTTAATTCCCACAGCAGCAATTGATGGCTCTATTCTGCCTCCTCTTCCTCCAACTCCTCATGGCACCCATGCTGTTCGTCCTACAGCGGGCACTGCAGCATTTCCTTTGCTGGAGATCACACTGGCTAGTTATTTTGCAGTGTAGATAAACCCTCTTTGCCTGATTTCCGGGGGAGAGAAACAGAAGAAAAGATCCCCTTTTGGAAATCAGCTGCTTCTTTCTTACATGCTGCCTTCCACCATCACAAAAACATTGCACACCGTATCCTTCCATTCCAGATCTTATAGCCAACAAGCTTTTGCTGACTACATAACCTTCGCTAACATGAAATTCCTGAGTAGTCCCAGGAGCTCAATGCATCTTGGAATAAAATTTTTGTAATGTCATTTAAGGGTATTCCTAATCCAGAATTATTGAGGAGGCCTGGGTCAAGGGAATTGAGTTTGACACTTGACAAATACTTGGCTTTGTGTAAATGGACAGGCCACTGAAATAACTGCCTTTGGATGTCACATGAAGAGAAATTAATTCTTTATTAACTTCCGCAATGATAATCTAATAAACTCGTTTGGTCTACTAGTTTCAGCACTTAAGGCGCTCAGTCGATTGGATGCAAATAGATTTTTTTCTTCCTCTCTGGAACAGTGCCCCTGTGGTGTGCAAAGGGACATCAGTGTGAAAAGCCAGGCCTGGCATGGTAGGATATGGTACACATGTTCAGATGCTGCTACTGCTTAGTGCGAGAGAGACAGGCACAGCAGAAAGACAAATAGCAGAGGATAGAAAAATACTCTATTAGGAATGAAAAGGGTTTTCTTATTATAAATTCATATTTTAAACAAATTTGCTTTGACTTGAATTCAGACCCCTTTTCTTCTTAATCAGGTATTTTAAAATAATATACAAGGAACTAATATATTAACTGTTTCATTTTAGTATTATAGCACAAGAAATTAGTCCCAGCCTTTAGGACTCTTTGTTGGATGCTGTATAAATACAAAGAAAGCTAGAGTTCCTGTCCTAATATTTTAGTGGTAAATGCTAAAAATAAAAATGGAACTATGTGGACAAAGTACACCTCTAATTCTAGAAGCCAAGTGTGTTCAACAAGAAAATAAGGCTACAATATGTGACCTAAGTGTCAAATCGACCCAGCCATTACCACTTCGAGGTTGAATTTCAAATGTCAAGCCACAAGCTGCTGTAGACTGACCAGGAACCATGTGCAAAATAAAAGGCTATACAACACAGAGTGAAACATTATCTCACTCTGTTCATTTCAGAGGATGGACCTTCCCATCAAGAGAAGAGGGACACTAGCTGATCAGTCTAACGTACTTTTTGTGTTGTATTTCTACATGCCTGATTCTGTTGACATAGACTTCAAAATGTTCAAAGCTACTGCTTTTCCCGTCAATAAGCTCATGCAACTGTGGTCTTTTTCATATTGGTGTAAACTAGAACCACCAATAAAGCTGGCTTTGATCAGAATATCTATACTGCAGCACCACTGCTTGCCCTACACCCACAGCACATCCCCATCAGCAGTACAGCCCAACAGGACCCAGCTTAAAGAGCCAAGGCAAGACATGCTTCTTGCCAACAGGCATTTGTTACCCTGCCTGCTGGTGCAGCACATCAACAATGGTTCATTTGCAAAAGCTAAATATTTATTACTATTTGCTAACCAAGTTGCACCATAACAACATGATATGAAAAATAGTGAAGTCTAAGTCTGTGAGTTCCATGTAAAATTAATTTGCACTGGTATATATAAATATATGTATGTGTATTTACTTCTGATTAGTGGCAATTATCCTATGAAAGAGATGATGGAAACAGAGCAAGGGTTTTCTAGATTGCCTTAAGTCTCAGTACCCTCTCTGCTTCTCTCTTTTCAGAAGCAACATGGGGTGGAGGACTTCTCCAGCCCACTGTGTCCTGCTCTCTGGCTTCACTGTAGAACTCCCAGGGAGGTCAGGGTCCGTTACTAAAGGGGATGTTCTCTCTGCCTTCTTACACAGTCAAAGGCAAAACAGATTCAGAGTGATCCAGATTTTGGCTTCTTCGTGAAAAAATGTCTTCTTTTTCTAAATCTGTACTAATGAGTGGTATGTGGGAGACACTCCCCAGCCAGCCTCCCTGCTCTTTTCCCTCACTCCAATGTGTAGCTTTGCATCTCAGTCTCTAGGTTTATCCCTTACCATTTATTTCTCAGAGTTTGCATTGAACTTAGTTAATAGGTGCATATTGAACAGGCTACAGAATCAAGAAAACAATCCAGAAGAGATCACCAAAAGTCCTGCAGTCCTGTCCTCCATGCCACACCATCAATTCTACCCCTGTTATTCTCAGCAGACATTTGTCTAGTCTAACATTGATGCTTCATTTGCTAATGCTCAAGAGGAATGCACTGCAGCCCACAGACTGGGCTTCAGGTTCGCTGACACAGTGGGCTCTAGCAACACCCAGAAGCCAGTCTTTGCTGCTGTCAGGATGGGAAACGAGTGTCTGTGATATGCTCCACCATTTGCTGAGGTCTGTCTTGCTGTAGCCTTAGCCAAGGTATCCACCTCTGCTTGTGAAAAGCAGCTGTTATTTATAGGCCACTCTCTACTTCCTCCTGATGCTGGATATAGAAGCAATAAAGAGGTAGGGACCATCCCCCTGTTTACAGTATATTTTTACTTCTCACCAGCAGCAGTTGATGGGGAGGGGCACCTCAGATGTGAGTTGAGAATCTGCTTCTCTTGCTCAGAGACTCTGCTGTTATCACACTCGGCCACAGAGATATTCTTAATATCACAGGAGCATGGATGTTGGATCCTGAGGTCCTCAGAGACCGTAAATATCATGCTGGAAGGTGTAGGGGTTTGTTTGGGGGTTTATTTCATGTTTGGGGAGGTTTTACCTCTTACAGAAGGAGCAGAACAATGACGTTTCCCACAGCTGTAGAGTTTGCTACTCATTTCTCTTGGATGGAAACCTGGTTTCAGGGACCATCTGGTGCTTTTTGCAAAGCTGATGCCAGAAACATCTCTCAAGCTGAGAAGTAGGTGGGTGTCTCAACACAGCCTGCAGTGGTAAAGAGCCAGGACACAGCAGAATTGCAACCATTAGCCGCAGTGACACGGCTGGCTGCTGTGCAACAACAGTGTCGTGTCCTTTCTCAGTGGACTGGGGGCTCTCAACCATTCTGGGGGATGGGGGCATGGCCATGGTCTCCAGAGCGCTCTGCAAACCAGGCTGGCACTGTGCTGCAGTGCAGATCTCCTGCTTTTGTCCACCAGGAGAGGATGATTTCAAAGAAGACATTCCAGGCAGTGCAATACACTTCAGAGCTCTTGGTTTTTGTAATCCCCTAGAAAGCAGTTTAAGAATATCAAACACATTTTACCAAGTAAATCAAGGCACGGGTGTAGCAACAGCTTAGCTTAACCTATATAATGTGCCAGGGACAGTGCAGGCTTACAACACTGCAATGAAAGCACCATCCGCTTGCAGCCAGGACAACTAGGAACTGAAATCTCCTGCATGGGAAGTGGTCTAAGAGACATGCTTTCCAGTTCAAGAGGTATGAGTCTGTCCCACCACTTCCCCAAATGCTGGACAGTGTGACAACCTGGCTTATTAGTAACACTCTTGTTTTCACAAAGGGAAATGAGAAGCAGAGTGGCGTTAAAATCAAGAGCAAAATTCTCTTGCATTAGAAAAATAAACTGCTTCCTCCAGGCCCAGAGAACACTCATTCATTATTGAGTCTTGTGTGCAAAGAAATTCTAAGCAAATGTTGGTAATAACAGGACACAATGGAAAATGATACTCCTGTACAGTTTTCATATTGCATTAGTTCAGATCTACCTGCACCACCTGCATAATTTCACCTTTCTCCCACTGATAACTCCTGGACATTTCAGGACTACCTCCTTACATCTATATTTGGGTATAATTTGAGTGTAATTTGATACATAATTAGAGTAGAATAGGAAGACTGAGTATTTAACTACCCATACATCTCTCTCTAATTTAAATAATTCCTAATATATCTCACTAGTTTGCCTCATACTGCACTGATGTGTATTGAACTGGGGATAATGAAATAAGGAATGGGGGGAGGGGGGAAATGTTATTTCAGAGTTGGAAGATCACCAATTAATGACAGAAAAAACCTAGTGGGAATATCTGCACACTTCATGGCCCTTCTGCTCTGAATACAATGCGGCCATAGTCTCTGGCGTGAGGGCTCTCAAATAGTCTTTAGAACAACTTGTATTTCTGTGAAGCTGTGTCAACTTGATCAAATATCCCACAGCTTTTGGACAGGACTTAAACATACAGAGGGTAAGAAATAAGATGAATTTCACCCTCAGCTAGCTTCAGCAATGTCATAGATGTTGCATTTAAGAGGGGAACAAATTGCCTTTTGGAGTTGTATCTCCCTCTTTCTCTCTCTTGTGTCTAGACAGAAGCCAGATCACTGGCTTAAAAAAGAAGCCTAAATTTGAGATGGTTAAAGTTAGGTGAGTTCACCTAACTCACCCTTTGGTGTGTGATTATACATCCCTGATGACTCGGTATACCATGTCATGGTCAGGGAATTGTTTAGCTGTTGAAGAGGAGCTGGCTGGGTTTTATTCTGGTGAAACAGCACTGCTGGATTTCATCCTGCAACGTGGGAAATACTTTAGCACATTCCTCTCTTTAACAATACAAATTGTCCTGCTCGTGCCTAAACAGGGGCAGGTGCTGATGGATGCGCAGGCAGGCAAGAGTCAGATGTGGCTAGCCATCTGAGGTTTCAAAATGTCATTCTATCTTCATCGAGGGAGGGGGGTAAAATGGAAAAATTTGAAGTTTTTAAAGGGTAAAAAAAATCTTGATTTTTATAAGGATGAGAAGTTTTATTATGATATTGGTCAGTTTCTTTCACACAATGTAAAATATAGCCATTTAAATGGTATCATTTTAGTCTGTAAAATATTGAAAACACAGTACAATGTAGCCTAAAACCAGCTGGTTATTGGAAAAAAACAGTGGAAGTCGTTAACCATTCCATTGAAAATTTCAATGAAATCCACTCTTTGCAGTGGAATGCTTTAATTTAGAGGGATCATTACTCAGTGGAAAATTATTTTTTCAGGAAATTTTCAATCCACACAGGAGTATAGTAAAAAGCAGCCTACGCACGGGATCCTGTCCAGCCTGGGCTCCCAACTGCCATGAGATGGTGCAGAACCAACACTTTTCCCCATGACAAACCCTGGAGCAAAAGAATATCTCAGCTGAATTCCCTTGGGGTATGTTTTTATGTTTTTTTTTTTCCTGCGCATAATCCCTCCTGTTCCTTCCAAACAATTTCTAGGGATGCCAGCAGGACCTCTTGCATAGCGGGGCGTGCTGCCCCCTGCACCCCATGGCTTCCCCCACTGCGCCGCTGCCTACCCACGCTGCCACTGATGATGCACACCCCAAAATGTCTGGTGACCTCGCTGTCCAGCTTAGGAGCATTGCTCCACAATCTGTCATACTTCTAGGGCAGTTAGCGGGGGTGGCAAAAGCCTCAGTGCTAACTTGCAGCATCTCCTGAGGGGCAGCTCCCAGCCTTGCTCCCATCACATCACCACATTCCCAACGCCATGCGGGCATCCGGAAACCCCTGGCTCACTTGCTCACACGCTCCCTCCCCCTTCCTTGTCAGGGTTTCTTTCTGTGCAGAACAGATGGGCACAAGCTGTTTGGGAACCACTGCCCTTCCCTCCCCCAGATCCTGCAGAAAGATGCATCACTGGAGCAGGGAGCAATCCCCTCCCGGCTGTCGCACAGCACCCTTTTCAGAGGGGCAGGTAAAAGTTTAACCAGGCTGTCTTTCAGCGGTGGAGGCAGAGTCGCCTTTCATAGCCATGATAAATTGCTCCTGTCAAAACTACATGAATGCTCATATTGAAAAGCTCTTCTTTCTTTCTTTTTAACTTTCCCCCTCTCTCTAGTCACACGGTGTCTCTCGGTTGTTAGCCAACATTTAATGCCCACTTAGTCAAAGGGCACTTCCACTCCTTCTCGCCTCTCTGTCCTGTCCCCTGGGGCTGCTGGGGCTGAGTTGTCACAGAAATACTGATGGGGAATAAAATAAAAAAGACGGGTTGAGGAAGAAACCCTTTAATGTTTTTAGGGCTTTTGATTTCATTTGTGTCCTTCTACCAACAGTCCCTAATCAAAGCCATTGTAGGATGGGGAGGTAGACAGACAGATATCTTCCAAGGAAATTTCCAGTTGTCAGTATGTTCTAAGTTAATAGGTTAGTTATATTTTATAACATTTTCCAAAGTTGACAATGAGTGCACAACACAAAACAATCCAACCTCCTCTCCAGCAGATATGCAGCAGAAAGGCCAAAGCATTCTGGAGGTGTCCCAGGGAGGCAGAACCTGACCAGCTCTTGATAGAGTTCTAGACCCTTTCCCACCTGCCAGCTGGTGCCTTTGCTCAATGGGTGCCCCAGGGCAGGAGCTACGGGCTGGTGTAATTGAGGGGGGGGAGCTTAGCCATGGACTTCCCTGGCTTCATCCAAAATTGCCTGGTTTTGTCAGCCTCCTGGCCCTGCTGCAGCACTGCTCTGCTGGGGGTAGTACCATGATAGCAATGGTCACAGAGCCCTTAAAACAGTTGCACTAGTCACAGGGGAATGGGTAGGAGGATGGCCTGGTTGTCATCATGAAGCTCCTGTGAACCAATTGTCTATTCATGGGTTTGGAACTAATGGGAAGGATGGGGTTAGAGTGTTTGGCAAGCAACAACCTAGCTTAGCCTGGGCTCGCCAGTCACTCAGCTACATCAGGATCAGACCTCCAGGAGAGGCATTAAAGTCCAATATAAGGCAAGTTGACCTGAACTTCCACCCAGAGCATCAGGCAGTTGTGTTGGCACCATATTTGAGCATGTAATAGCCACAAGCTCCTCTTCTCCTCCCTATAACTTTGCTCTAAGGAACAGGGATGACAGGACACAGTACAGCTGTCCCCAGCTGTGCTGCACTGATGCCCATCCCCAGTCAAAGCCTACAGGATGGGACCATGACACTCACAGCACACCTGGCTCCCCAGGCACTGTGTTTCATCTGACCTGGCTGCAGGAAGAATGCAAAACCTGGAGTGCTGCACCACCCATTTTAGAACATCTCTCCCTTCTCTGTAGCACTTAAATGGTTAAAACTACCCAGAAATTCAGCACCAGACATTCAACACACATCTCCAAAGAATAGATTTCAGACTTATTCCCACACTCTGCTCTAATTCCTTCCTCTGGTGTTTTCTGTCCATGCTGGTATCTAGCCATCACCCCGTGCTCCCAGTATATCCTCCAGGCTGTAAATATGTATGCTGCTGCCCTGCTACAGCAATCAGTGACAGCAATATCTGGCACACACACACAGAGCTTTCCTAGGTGCATCTTTTCTGTGACAAATATTTCTGCTATGGTCCTCATAGCTAGTTACAGTGTCACTACCCTTATCACTATCAGCCTCCCGTAGGGTTCAGCACTATCCAAATCTATATATGTATTTTGGGATATTAATACCATCAAGAGACTCTTGTTATCCCAGCTTGCTTGCTCATAAACCCTTGTTATACCCATATATATGCAATGGGTATGCAAGGAAGACTACACAGCTCTAACTCTGTTCCCACTTACCTATATAATCCCAGATATTTTAATAAAGGTATAGGGATGAAGAAGACCAGGATTAGCCCATATGTGCACTCGCATTTTAAGGGCTGCATTTTTTCTGACTGCAACAGAGTCACAGGAAAGGATTTGCCCACCAATGAGCAAAACAAAAGGGATGTTTAAAGAACAAACTGAGTAATCTCCAGAGGCTGCTGTTCAAGAACCACATAAGCACAGGCTGGAAGTCAGGCCTCATCCTTTCTTCACCTGGTTGCCACTATTTTCCGCAGCTCTTGCAGTTGCCTGTTAACAATTCACAAATTGTTTGAACTCTCCATGCCTCAGTTTCTCCTAGTCATCTACTGGTAATATTGCTGATGATCCTCCTTTGGAAAGCATTTCTCAATCCACCATTAGAAGTGTTGTAGTGACTAAGTACTCGTGATACCAGCTTAGCTGATGAGGTGTGTGCTGGTCCCTACTTGTGCAGAGCCCCAGAAATGCCTGAAGGGCCTTTGCACTGCTTCAGCTTGCAAGGTTCAAGCCCAGCAGCTTTGCTGCCATAGTCTCCTCTCCCCTCCACGTACCACTTCAAATCAGCCGAGTTGCACCACAGTTATTAGCTGGTTTTGACTGACTTCTTAAGCTAATTATAATTTCACAGTGTAATATCAAGCATGATTAAAACAATTAGGTTTGCCACCCCCCTGCAATGCCTCCCTCCCTTTGCTTTCCCTTCTTCTCCTTCCCCCTTTCCCTGCCTCCCTTCACCCTGGAAGTTTTTAGATACGCTTCTGCACCACTGCAACAAATTGTATAGTAGGATCTGAAATTATTACCCTCTTAAATGCATTAAACTGTTCATAAAGTAATTTGCAATGCCAGTTACCAAACTACAGTGAGCCTCCCAGCCTGACACCTCCCAAATGCAAAAGGTTTTTTGGCAGCTGTATCCTGCTGCAATGCTCTCTCGCTCACTAGAGTCGATGCCTGAAACTTAGGAGAAATCAATGCAATTATAGATATGAAGGTCCAATTACTGTGAAATGTGATCAGTCTTTATCTCTGAGTCCCTTCAAGAAAATCAGGGAAGCCTTTTCTTTTTTCCCTTGTGAAGGGAGTTGCAATATAATGCAAAAGGATTTTTTAACAGAAGACCAAAAGAGAGGGATGTCTGTCACTCAGCAGGCCAATTCTGATGTTGCCCAATACTGATTTCCCTTTAATACCAGTGAGATTATTCCTGATTTACACCTCAGTGCATCCATTGTGTCTGATGAAATCAGTACCCATTGACACTGCTATCGGGTTCCAAGCCCAGCACCCTGCATGTGGCTGCTTCCTCCCTTCCAGATTCCTTGGGATAATTTTGCCCGTTCAGGACTTTTTCACCCACTGCCAATCGCTTCTGCTCCCCCTCGCATGGCCAGCCCAGCTGCGGGACTGAAGGGAGCAGAGCAGGACATGGAGCTGCCTGGCTGCCCCCCATTAGCATCTAGTGCTCATGCCCCAGCATGGAGAAGTGACTGGGCTCCTAAAGGGATTGAAACAGCCTCCCTAGGAAAATAATTTGCAATCCATTCTGAGCTAGACCTTGTACCTGCCTAGCTGGGCTGATACACACCTGGAGGGGTGCCAGCCTCAATGAACCCTCATTTTTCTGGCAAATATAGGCTGGTTTCAACATCCACAACAAACAGGGGCAGAGATAACGGTCTGTGGTCACCATAATAAGGGTGCCCACAATAAAGGCAGATTCTGCTCAGTGGCAGTCATGCACATTGCAGTAAGGTAATTTTTAACAGAAAAACTATCCCTCCATAGCATTGACTTCTGTACACAGGAGATCAGTAAGAAGGACTTGTATCTCTCCGTGCTTTATCTTTTATCCAATAGAGCTGGATCCTGATCAGGGCCAGGACATGACTCCAATCATACAAGTATAAATAAATATCTGCTTTAATAAAGAATACAATCCTTTATCTGTGTTAATTAAAAATAAATCAGAGAGAGAGAAATATATATATATATATTAGGTAATAATTAATTATTGGAACTATATTGAGAAATATGTGTGTATATAAAGTATAAAATCTGTTCAAGCTTAACAAAATATTTGGATTTATTTCTAGAACTGCAGAACAGGAATTTGTTTGCCACCACAGCCAAGTGTGAAGAAGACCATGTATCATAAGCCTCAGAGCACCTTGTTCAATGATCCTAAAGTACTCAACAAACATTGATAAATAGGCCTCAATGCATTCCCAAAGGGAACCATTATCATCATCATTTAGCAGTGTGAGGCAGGAGCCGAGGAGTCCCGATCTCCCTTCCTGCTGACACAGCTCTAGTTTGATCCCACCTCCTCTTCTGGAGAGCATCCATCCACTTTCCCAAACTGGAAAGCCAAAAGCTGTAGGAACCAGGTTGTCACAAAACTGAGATTTGGGGACAGCAGGGCTATCACCTGTGCTATCTTCAAGCTGTTCAGTACAGGTGACCCTTATCACCTTCATCCGTGCCTTTGCCCTGCTGATGTCCCCCAGTGCTAAGCACTGTAGGCACAGCCGGGCTCCCCAGGAGGGCACCAAATGGAGGAGAAAACAATGGGAACATGGTCCTTGGATGCCCATTGCCCTCTCCCTGTTCTGTCATTTAAAATGCATTTTAACCAGCAAGGAAAATCTCTTGTCCCTGTGCGAGCAGAGGAAGGCTGCACCACAGCGTCAAGCAGCTTCCCCGCATCGCACTTGGGCGTTTGACTCCCTCCAGCTGCTGCGTTTTAACAGGGAATGTTAAATGGGCCGTGTCATCTCTTTAAACAAAATCCCTGCTGCATTTTACCCTGGGAAGAGGAGGGGGAGAGGACAGCATGAAGCTGAACAGCGGGTTGAAAGGCACTCGTGTGAGAGGCCGGCATCTCCCTGCCACTGTATTTATAGGTGCCGACCGCATCATGGCAGGGGACAGAGGCAGCTGAACACATGCTGCCTGTCAGCACTCACTGCTGCTGTCCGAGCAGTGTGTCCTCACATGAGTACTCACAGCCCCAAACATGTGAAGAAATCCTGAGAATGCTCTCCATACATAGGGGCATGGACTTAAGATGTATCTGAGGGTATTTTTATTTTCTTTCCAGATTCTGGACCCAACTTTATATTTTCAAGGGTTTCCAACCACAGCAGCATCTATTTCCTTCTCCTACCTTTGTTTTTTCCCCTCAAATTTCATATGTATTTTATTTTCTCATAACACCACAAGAATTACAATAAGTAATTTGTTTATCTGAGGGTAGAAAAATTGTGTTACTGTACAGACTGGTTTTGCAACACTGAATGAGTATTGCCTGTTAGGGCTGTAAATGCAGAGTTAATCCTGCTTTTCATGGCCTGCACTTTCTCTGTACTTGTTTATTTCAAATTTTGTGTCTGCCCCAGGATGGATCAAACTGTTTAACCTTTGACTGCACAGTCAGAAGAATGACTTACTTGGAAGCTAAAATGTAAATAAATATATGTATTGCTAAATAAATCAAACACTAATACACTAGACCAAGGCGGATAAATATCCTGATTAAAATCATACTTAAATAAATGGGGCAAATTATCAGACAGTGGGTTTAAAAGTAAAAATTTCAGGGCATAACTCAACACAGCACACATCATAATAAGTAAATTGTTTTAATCTTTGATTTGTCTTTACTATATAGCGTGAAATCTTTGCTATTACAGTTGTTAAGTGAACCCTGGTACTATCACAAGCACTGCAAAAGGAGACAAAATGTGGTTGATTTATTGATAAATTAAAAAATGTTTTCCTGATTACATTGGCCGAAAAATGCTCCAAACTTCTTAAACCTTCCAGTACAGCACAAAATAGTGGGGAACTGGTAAATGATCTCCCTCTTTGCCAGTATTCCTGTTCGTAACAGTGCATGCCCATTGAAAAAAGTCTCCTGTACAGGTACCTTCTCCTCTGGCACTAAATTACAAAGCACTACCCCCAATTACAGTCTCTAAAACCATTAGCAGTTAAGAGAAAATAATCCCTGCAATTTGTGCAGCAATAAGTATTATGTACGACAGAGGAATATGCAAAAAGGAGCACAACAGATCTGCCGGGAGGACGAGTCTCTCGGCTCAGGACTGCCACCTCCCTGCTCCTCGCAAAGTGGAGAACTGGTTGAAGCAATTAATTTTTTTTTTACTTATTTTCTCTTTTCTTGCATCTTGTCCTTACTAAACTGTCTCAGAATAGCAAGCCTGTCTGCAAGGACTTGCATGCTAGCACATGTCATTTTTTTTTTTATTCCCCTGAAGGAAAAGGTGGTGTTTGCCTCCCACGTTGGATCGAGCCCTCTGAACCTGGTGTTTCCACATTCTTGATTGCCCTGCTGTGTGTGAATCGCATACCAACTAAGTAGTCCTTTAGATCACCTTCCTAGTTCAATTTTTCCCCCACAGGCTGATTGAAAAGCAAATGAAATACTTTTCCTACCACCAATTTCCTTTCTTCAGGTACTTGCCTGCACTTATTATTTCTGAAGAATCTTATCAAACAAGCAACAGGTTGCTAAAGTGGTCGTCAGGCCCCTAGATGATACACTGGCCTGATAATTTATTAAGGGCTGGACTGTTAAAGGTGGATTGCTCTGAAGTGTTTTGAGCTGAGCATGCTGGAGGGGATGCAACAGAGAGCGTCCTCCTGCCAGGCCAGCCCCATGGTGCACCCAAACCAGGCATGGCTCAGAGGAGACAACTAAAGGCACGAGGTCTTCTGTAATTTACCAGGAAGATTTTGATCTTCTTAGATTAGTTATTTAGCTCTCTTGCTAAGTTTTTGGAGAATCCTGGGATTTTCCAAATAGCAGCTCTCATTTAGTGTGTTCTCTTGGCAATGCAGCTCCTGTATAAAGCAGTTTCTATGTTTTAGGCATGCTTTCCTTACTCATCTCACACCGAGCCTTTAGACTGCAAGAGATGAGGACTGACACTGAACAGAGTCCTAGAATTCAACCTGGATCAGTCATGGAATCATGCCAGTGATGTAAAGAGCTGGAGTAAAAAAAAGGAGGACCTGTAGCTCTCTAAAAATTGTAAGAGAAAGCCCAGGTTTTAGGCATATACGTGAATTTTATTGGAGTGAGATTTGAAGCGTGTGTTCTGGTTCAGTCCTGGATCAAAATGCATTCTTAAAAGGAGGCCTAAGTAACTTACATATGCAGACAAACTTCCCCTCACTGCCTTTGTACACGTAGATGTAATCGAGGCAGCTTCCAAAATTGCAAAAGGGCTTTTGGGACTAAATCCCAAATCACACTGATGGGGGTTTGGCATAAGAGTTTTGCTGAGTTTCCACATCCCAAATCTTGCCTTTTCAAATACACATGAGCTAATACCAACTGGCACCTGATTGCACCAAGAGAGAACTTCCTTTTGGAGATCTTCTGTTTCATCTGCTGCTACCAATCCATGAAAAAAGATGATTTTGAGCAGAGCAATTCAGATACTATAAAAATGGATTTCTTTTTGCCAGCACAGTTAGCTAGAAAGCTTTACATTCGCTATTGAGGTTATCTAGATAAAATAGATCACACTGCCTGGGCAATGTTATTGCCTCCCATCCAGCCAGTCACCCACACCCTCCCTGAAGTTGAAAATGAAGTTTCCTCACCCTCCTCTTAGCCTCCAAACTTTGATCACAATCCCAGCAGATGCAAAATATTTGCAGTAAGAAGTGCCAGTGCCGTCAACTCACCACAGTCAAAATGTTTGCATGCACACTTCAGAGTATCATTTATCTTGAGGGATGTCAGCTCTAAAAATGTTAGCGCGTGTCACTGTCAAAGCAAATGCCAGAAATTAGCTTTCTTTCATCTGAAAGAAGAATAATTAACTTTGCAACTGTTTCCAAAAGTGCTAATTAATGGGTTTCACCAACTTGACTTGTCAGGATACATCTTGATTGGAATAACAGCTTGCTCTTCCCCTTGAGGATTATGGCTCTTCTTTTGGACTCTTTTCCTCATCCGCCAATTTAGTGAGTTGCAGAAAATGGATGTCATTTATAACACAAAAATAAACATGCAAAATAGGGAAAGCCCCAGAGACAAGTTAACATTTATTAATTATTTGTGTCCTTTTTTCTATTAGCAATAACATAAAAACACAGTATTCCTTTTTAACAGAATAACATTTAAACAAGGTGGGATTCTGTTGGCTGTTTAGCTTCCTGAAAAACCAGGACAAGTCTTCACCTGAGATGTTTCTGTGCATGGGGATGCCTTGAACTGGACTGGAGAATGGGAGTGGATCTCCCTCTCTCAACTTGGAAGTCTCCTTCTGGACCTAAGTCCAGCACTCCTTGGAGATCCACTCTCCAGTGTTCTGAGCAAACTCCAACTCCAGAGAGCACATTTTGAATATTTAAATTCCTCCAGCAGTTTACACAATGTATTTTCTTCTCCCACCTTTCTGTGAGGCAATAAGCTGGCTGACTTTCAACACTGAGCTCCTTCCCTCTTAAGTTACGTATGTCACTATTTGGATGTGTTCCCTCCTTCCACCAGGATGGGGTCTGCACTTTGTCTGCCCATGTTGAGATGAAAAGTAAAATGCCTGAATTTGCCAATGGGATTCAGCTATCCCCATCCCACAGCAAGTCAGTGGGAGTCAGATCACACTGCCTAAATCCCTGAGACCCTAATTGAAAACCCAAAAGCTTGGATGCATCTAACAGTTTAAGAGACTAGGACCTGGAAAACCAGTGAAGGTCAAAGTCAGACTTTATATAAACAGCCTGATGAAGTCTAAGACCCTTATATGTGTTCCTGGAAATATAAAGTAAATTAGGAAATCAAGTGGAAAACCCAGGAGGTTATTATTAAAAATCCACAGCTCAATTATCATTATAATAAACCTTACACCAGAGGTCATTTACATTCATGGTAATTAGGGAGGAAGGTTATGGTTTGAGAATAACTGTGTGTCAACTAAAGAAGAGTTTTATTGCAGAAAACTTGCCCCTAACACTGCTACCTAAATTGGTCAAGCCAGGCTAGCAAGAAAACTGAAACTGGGCTCACCTGGGATGCAAAGAGCTCCGGCAGACACCCATCCCTCAACAGCTGCTTCCAATTCTCCCAGGATGGCAAGGGGTTTGAGGCCATCTGAGTCAGTCCCTACTCCTTCCAGGTAAAGGAAGGAGTGGGCTGACATATGAAGGAGTTAATGGAGTGTAGAGGGGGTTGATTTGCTTTGGAGAGGAGCTGGGGGAAGAACAGATCTTTGGGAGAGGTTCTGTGTTTGGGGTATACTGTGCTCTGAAAGGCTGATCTTATGCAAGAGCTGTGGTATCCTGTCTTGTTTCTCTCTGTGATAAATGGGTTCTTGTTGTCTTGAAGGGGGAAAAAAGAAAAAGGGTGAGGACATTTGGGTAGGAGGTATGGTCATGCTAGCTGCTTTCTTTCCTAGAGACTTGTGATAGGCTCTTGGTGTTAAAGGAAGTCTCCAGGCTTGCGTGCCCTCTGAGCTGGGGCTGTGGCTTTGGGGAAGAGCTGGGAGGTCTGGCTCAAGCAATGATCCCTGCCTTGTGTTTATGTAGGACTTGCTGGTGGTGGGTCTTCTAAAATTTCATTGTGATAGTTGAGAGGGGATGTAACTTGGGAGCCACAACTGAATTCAGTAAGAAATAGTGGACCTCTTCCATGGGCTGGTGACTTCTCTGTCTTGGTTTTTGCTGAGCTGTGCCTTATACTCAAACTCTGGCAGTAAAGAGTTAATAGATTACTAGCTATGGTTACAACCACATTAGGATATAAAGGGCAGGTGATTATAGGTGTTTAAAAGCACATCTAGGAGTAGATGTGGTGGCTACAAGCTACATGTTATTGTTTTTAATTCCTGACAATTGATGGATTTATAAGTTTTGAGCAACTCCACATTTTTCAGCTGTTCATAAAATCTTTGTTGATGTGTCAGTAGCCTGAGCAAAGTTTTGCGCTGGCTCCTCATAGTAATGAACACAAAAAAAATTTCAATGTGGCATTTTTGTTAGGGGGGAGGGGCTGGAAGTGGGGGAGAAGCTAACTTTGACAGAAGAGGACAAACAGTTTCACAAGATGGGACTAACACCCTGAAGGAGGTCTATTATAGGTTAAACTAAGCCTTCCTGCCACCTGGTCACAGACCAACTTGTAAGAGTTAAACATGAAGCAACTTCACCTTCAGGAATGTCAACATTATTTACTAGATGTTTCTACTTAATTTGTTGCTATATTTACACTTACGGTAGAGGCTAAAATCCTGTGTCACTATGTTTTTAAGTGGAGTCTATTTTTATCTATGAGGAAGGGAAGAATTTTGACATTTACTGGAAGGTATGGGGTCATCATAGCTCTGGAAGGATAAATCTCTCGCCTACTTAATTTCAATTCTTGAACTTCACCTGTAGAGTCCAGTCAATCCACTAGATTAAATTTAGGGCAACAAAAATGTTTAGGGCATAAATTTCTATTGGCTTCCTATTTCAAAAGGCCCTTTAATCTAAGCAGATAATATGAGCGTATTTGTGCTGGTTTCCTATTCGGCTTCTGCTGAATGTGCAGGAATCTCTACAAAAGGTGACCAAAACACTAGTAGGAAGAATATTCATGTCATTAAAATGAGAAATAAAAAAAATCGTTTATAAAGAACTTGGTACTGTCTTCAGATGCATGGTAGGGCTATTCTAGGTGACATGGGAAGCACTGGAAATGGCAGAGAGCTGGGCTTGAGTCCAGACTGAACCCTTTCTGAGGCCAAAGGAGTCCTTGAAGAAAGTTTGTGGTACTTTGTCTGTAAACATGGGGGGAGTTTTGTCAAGTCCCTGAGGATGTTAAGAGTAGCACAGAACATGTCAAACCTGCGTTGTACGTGGACAAATGGTACCTAAAAATACCAGCTTTGGCTCTGGCAAAGGATGCTGTCAGATGCTTTTTGTCTTCCACCTCAAAAATTCAGTGGAACGGAGAAATCATCAAGATTTAAAAGAAGAAGCATGGATAGAAAGGGAGTCATGTTGCATTGCATCATTTCTGGATGCATTGAGCAGGGGAAATGGTACCTTTTCATGCAAGTGTGGATTTGAGCCCTTGGCTGTAAAGTATGTGCTGGGGTTCCTTGCTGCTGGTGCCCTGGTTGCTGAGCACAAGGGAGGTTGAGGCCCAGACTGACGAGTGGCTGGGCAAGGAACGGACTTCTGCACAGTGAGGACTGAGACAACATCTTAAACAGTGGGGATTTGAATGAAGTGCAAAACTCCCTCTTTGCGGTGTAAGTCCCCACCCCCTGTGTGTACATGTTGGCATAATGCGACGTGAAAAATCCCATGTCTACTGCCGATGAAATGGGCTGTATGCTGCAAGTCCTTAAGATCCACTTTATTTCGCTTCCAGAGTCCCCGAAAATGGTTATAACAAAATCTAGGAAAAAATTAATATAGAGACTTGGCCTCTCCACCCAGTGCTAACTGGTGAAGCACCCTTGCGCTCTCCTCTGCATTTCCCCAGCAATGCTGTCCCTGCTAAGTGTCCTCCCCAGCTCCAGGAGCAGAGGAACACCAGCTCCGCTGGGTGCAGACTTGTTCCTGTGTGGCTGCCAACAGCTGAGGTGGCAAGCATTGGCTTTGCTCAGGGACCATATGCAGATGATGGCTTTTGTCTCTGATTACTGGAGTGCATCTTGTAACCAGATTCCTCCCTGGTGCATATCCCCCTTCCCATCCCCCTACTGACAGCCCCTCTGGATTGGGCTCCTTTACTAAAAATCAGTTGGGAATGAAGTGGGGGAGGGGGAGAAACTTTATTAGTGTTATACATTATTTTCCTTCTCTCCCTTCT
>VZTL01072910.1:15029-33430 GCA_013400535.1 Scopus umbretta | reverse complement strand
TCTTCCTGCGTGATGAATTGCCTGGTACTGAGATGGTAGCTCCAGCCCAGGCACTTAGCAATCTCCTCCTGGTCGCTTGCACAGACAGATGGGACGGCCCATGTCTTGACCGTGATTGATTAGCTGGAGAAAGCCTGTTGAGTGGAGTTCCATGAAGATTGATGCTTTCTCCTTCTAACAGCATTTCCAAAAAGTTTCTATTACATTTTGATTATGTTTATAGAATCTCACTGGTCTCCAGGAAGATTCAATCTTCTTTTTCCCCCTCTCCCTTCTGTGCAATGTGTGTAACTTCCCTCCTGTGCATATGCTGTTCATCCATCTCTTACCTTTATTTTTTTAGGGGTGCCCCCAGAGGTCTCTTAGGAATGTTCTCTTCCCATGTCCCTTCTCTCCCCCCAGAAAAGGTACCTCCTTGCCAGTGGAGGCCACAGACAAAGCAGGAGTTCCCTGGCAGTAGATGCTGCCTGCCCACATGTGGCCTCTAAAAGCTGCAGAGCAGGAGGAAGGAATATTATCTATGATAGCTTGGTGGAGAACTGAAACATGGGACCACCAAGGGCAGTATCTGGATGAAGAAGCACTGTTTCCTAGCGCAAGAGGCTGTGGCTCCCACCTGCCTACAAACATGTGCTTTGCCCTGCCTGGATTCCTTGCAGCTGGAGGGCTCTGCTCAGCCACTTGCCTGTCCCAACTCAGCTTGCATAAGCTCAGATGCAACTCCTTAAAAGCTGCTGGATGTTTTGAGGGGGTTAGTATGGCAAGGCAGGGAGCCAGAAAGATGAGTTATGTCAGCATTGCAAGCTACCTTGCAGCTGGGTAAGGGAAGACAACAGAGCATGTCCCAGTGCTGGCTGTATTTCAGCGTCACTGTAGGAAGAGGACTTTGTTTTATGAGGAAGGCTCAAGTCCTGTGCAGTGTGGTCTGGGGTTGCCCATCTAGGAAGGCTAATATATTTTTCAGTAGCTCCATAAAATGTGTAGATATGTGATGCTTCATAAGTAATAACTTTGGTATAGTGCTGAAAAATGTGTTCACTGCTGCACAGAAGCAAAGATAAAGTTGGTCTCTGACATCAAATAAATCAACTTTAAAATGCTGGGCTTCTCCAAAGTGTTAGAAAGGAACTTTTTCAGCTGGTTCCTAATTGTAGCAAATAATTATGTTACCAAATCTCATTAAGAAACTGGCTTTCCTGGTCTTCCCTTCTTATTTAATTAAACAGAGCTAGGATCTTTTGTGAAACAAAAGTCACAGGCAGCCACCTTGCTTTCACTGTGGTGTCCTCTCTAGGAAGTAGAGCCACTTCTCTTGTGCCACCTCAGCAAATGAACAGGGCTTGCATGTCCATGTCCAGTCTGAACAGTGGGAACAGTCCCATGAAATGGCCCGAGGGTTGTGTACACATGTGTGGGCTGAGCACAACACCTGTGGTGTGGGAATAGGAAACTACTTGTGGCTGCCTGTCTGCTGATGTCCATGGGGAGGAGGATGTAATCTGGTATCTGCTTTTCTCCCTTTTCTCCTTAGTTGAGAGACTGTGGGTCTGTGTCCCAAAACTTGAGATGTTATGGCTGGCGTAAAAGGGAGTATCTACCAATAGGCCTCCATGGGGAGCTGTAACCATCTTCACCTAACGGGGACTGCCTTCCCCAACAGGCAGAGCACAATGCCATGGGGCAGTAAAAGGTACTGGCTATGCTCTGCATTCAGTGGTAAATGCAGGTAAGGAACATGACGCCAGCATGTGCAGGCTGAGCCATGCATGTGTGCTGTGACCTGGGAGATGGCAGCTGCTCGCTACAGACCTGCAAAGGAGGGAGGGGTGCAGGGAGCTGGTGCTGCCTAAGGCTTTGCCAGCCTGTGTAGCTGCTGTGATGGCAGTAATCGCTAATATGAGTATTTATTTATGTCTCTGTGTGCTTCTCAGTTCTGGCTGAGAACCATGAACTGGTTTACACTGAAGAAACTGAGATCAAAGGAGTGCTAAACATGGTTACTGAGGAGTCAGGTGAGAGGCAAAGACAGGACCAGTGCTGTCACAGAAGAGCCTTCCTCTTCCAAATGCCTTTCCAGGGCCACACAAGCTATGTGGCACCTTGGAGGGCCAGCAAGACACTCTGGAGATTCACTCCTTGTTCCAGGTCTGTCCCTTTGCCAGGACACTGGTGCAGCACTCCTGTTTCCAGGCAGCACCATTTACCTGCAGTGTTTTAGCTATACTCTTAACATGGAAAAATACACCATTTGGCTTCTGGTTTAATGTTGCCATGTTTGTATGTCCCTGGGTGTGTGGTGAGGTAGCAGCAATGCTGAGGGCAATCTTGTTGAGGCAATGCAGTGCTTGACTTGCAGCTTGGGTATTTTGCTCCTCAGTGGGGTCAGCTTGCCCCAGCTGAGCTTCATGCCCCTGAGGCGACCCACTTCCCACAGGATGGAACTTGGCAAAGCTGGCTTAGGTATTCCTCTGCTACTCTGCAGCATTGACAGAGTTTGTATGGGGCTTATAGAGGTGACACGATGTCTCCATCACTGTCAGGGAGGCCATAGGACATGCAAAACTTCAGCTAGGGTGTCTGTTGTATGTCCCCGCAACACTTAGCGTGTGTGCCCATGTGCACACAGCCCACCTTCCTGATGGAGGAAATTGCCGGTACGTAGTTGTTAGTACAAGCCATGCAAGGACTTCTACTTTAATTTCTTGTGCCCTTTCTCCTTGTGTAAAATCAGACTGGGCTTGAAGCCTGCGATCTGTGTCATCCATTACAACTACGTGCAGGAGAGGCATGCGTATGGATTCCCCCTCCCTGTGCAAGAGATAGTGTGGTGCCCTGGGATGCAGCCCTCAACCCCTGAGGTCTCTTCCTCCCCATTAGCTTGTCTGCCTTCCACTGACATACCAGGCTACTTTTTAAAATATAGGCCCCACTTTTTATTTCTGCATTTATTACAAATGCAAATTACAGATGAAAGCATCAACTACACAAACCATTACTCAGAGGAGCATCTTTCCAACTGCTGGACTTGGACTGAACAGCTTGTGGTTAATTTGCTATATAATCACTGCCTGCAACAGGAAAGCAAGTGCTTCAACTGTGCTAATATTATGAAAGGGGAAGTTAACCATAGAGATAAATTCTGAGGAGCTGCAGCTGGGATGAAAGAGGGAAATAAATGTAGATGGAGTCCAGGCTTCAGGCTTGCAAAAGTGGCCGCTTGGATATTTAAAGGGATAAAAGACAAGAGTTCAGGTTAAACGTGTTTTTGAAGTTGTTTTTAGCCTGAATATATTTCCCCCAGAAGCAGAGAGTCCCTGCAGCTCCCACTGACCTGAGATTTGAGCAGTGCCCTGGACTGCACACGGGCATACAAATGCTACACACTGTCTGCGCTACCCTGACTTCTGGGTGGCTTCCCAGGGCAGCTGCTGTTTGCAGAGACAGGCGCAGGCACCACGATACAAGGGAGATGAGCAAATGACAATTTAGCTGGCAATTTAGGTGTCTCTCCCATCGCTCAGGACTGTGATTTTGCCCTCTTGCAAAAAAGCTACGGAGACTGTGTCCCTGGGCTGTTATGAGCAGTGTGCCCCTGCTGTATGGTGCTGTCTAAAGGGATCAGTGGTATCTTCAGAAACAACCTGTAGTATGCAACAGGTCCGCTTACCCCTGACAGAAGAGATGCTGAACTTACTAGGGCAGTGTGCCCTGCTGAAGAAGCAATGTTGCCCTGGGACTGAAAGCTTTAGCATGTTGTGGCAGTGCTCTGTGCACCATGAATGTGCCAACTTCACCAGAGTTGGTTTAAGACCCCATGCATGAGACTGAAATAATATTTAGAAGTGCTGAAACCTCCTCACCCTTTCATTCTTGTGCCTCCAAATGTAATAGCAGTATAGTGCTCAGGCTGTTTTGCAAAGTGCTCTAGGGATTAAAAAACAATCCATTAGATTATCTCTCAGGACAAATCTAAAGCCTCGTCTAACTCTTTTCTCTGGAGATTTATGAGAGGCAATAGTTGTTAGATTAGCAGAGATAGGAGACATGTATAGTGAATGTATAGGAGGAGAATGAATCAGCTCAAGATGGGTGAGCTAGTTCTTATGAAGCAAGAGAGCTCCAGCTCCAGGAGCTTTGTAGATTCATGTCCACCTCAGACACCTTTTCTGACTCTGCAATGTTTGAGTTGTGCTGCTTTTCTCTGTTTCCCAGGCCTGGAACATAATCCTGGAGTTGGGGAGAGGGCATGAAATGTCAGGGGACTATTTGTACCTGGGAGAAGCTAGCGGAGTCCTCTGAGCAGGAGGTTAAGGTTATGCCTTTGGGGGGGAGCTGGAGGGTTCCCTGCAGCAGACCCTGTGGCACAGGGGTAATGGAGCTGTTTTCAGGCCCTGCTTCAGCCCCACCACTGTGAACAAATTGTGCTGACTGCAATACACTTGGCACTGGCAAGAGCCTACCCCTGCCAGAAATTTGGCTAAGCAGCATGAGTAGAAAGTGCCACTTATCTTCCCTGCTCTGGGAATTGGTTTTCATGGGACTTTCAGGCCACGAGGGCATATAGCAAAGGTATGATGCTCAGTGCAAGGTGGTGTTAGCCCCTGATGAACTGGAGTTTTGAATGATTGACCATAACAGGGCTTTTTTGGCTTTTCCGGAGCTGAGTTTCATTCTTGGACCTTCTTAATCTTAGGGAAGTGTCCCTTGATCTTTTCTTTTTAAATCCACAACATTTTGTCCAGTCTTGAAATGTGAGCATTTCTCTTATGAAGCTGATGGATAAAAGCATTTTACTTGCCTCTTGGTTATTTGCTATGGGACAGCGGTAACTCCCAGTTCTAACAACTGCAGCTCCAGAAGTTAATCATTGAACAGACAGGATGGAGATGCTCAGGGTGCATTTGTAAAGATAAAGAACAACAGGGCCAGTGGCCCTGCGTGGGCAGGGCAGTGGGAAGGAGGTGCTATTTGGGGGGAGGGAGAAGAGAAAGCAAGTGTGTCTGGACAATGGTGGGACTGTTGCATCACTGCTGGCCTTGCAGTTTGACTCCCCAGTCAAAACAGATGAGCCATGAAGCTTTATGCTCAGTCAGGAGAGGATGCTAGGAGGGCATATCACAGCAGATATCATCAAGGCTCAGTCTGGCAAAGACCATCCTGAGACATGTTTCATGGTACATGGTGTACAGTGATGTTACCTGCTTGGGTTAGGTTATGCCAGCTCAGGCTGACACAGCAAATATTGTGGGGGAAAGGCACTCCCACCTGTGGGTCACAAATGAAGCTCACTTCCCCCTGATACCATCACTTCTTACTGCAGAGAACAAGGGTGGTGTGCATTTCATGAAGGGAGAATTTCTGGAATTGCTTATTAACCTGGTACTTAAGAAAAAGCTACAGCTGGAGAGATCAGGGGTTGGATCCACCTCCCTCTGCTTAGGCCCCTGTAGTCTGTTTCCTCCCCTTGCCACGGCTGCAAAACCACCTGTCTTGGTGGCAGCTCACTATGGGCATCTTTGTGCATGATGAAGCTGCTGGGCCACAGGGATGTCCAACTCACCTTGGTGCGTGGTGTGACCATGGCAAGCAGGAGCAAGAAGTTGTCTGCTCAGGCAGCTCACCCTGAGATTTTCCAGCCCTGAGGTGGGGACGGGAGGAGCAAGGCTCCAAGGAAGGGGATTTGAGCAGGCTGCTGTGTGCTGCAGAGGCAGGTGGCTGCTCTCTGGTGGAGCAGCCATGCGTTGTTAACTTCTGCCGTGAAGAGCTGCCCAAAGCAGCAACCGAGGGACTTCCCAGTGCAGCCGTCAGCAAACTGCAGCCTTTGCACATGCTGGCCCCTGAACCTCCTGCTAACAGGGGAAGAGAAAGGGCTTCAGACAAAGTAAAGCAGCTGAGAGAGGATGCTACTAATGCCAGAGCCTCCTGAGCTGTTGGTGTGCCCGAGTCACACCAAGGTTGGTGGTCTGTTTGATGTGGTGTTTTCAGTGCTGATTTTTGGGGTGCAGATCACCAAATGGTTTCAGAGAAACTTCAGTACAAAGCAAAGATGCTCTGGGCTATCCTTGCAGTATCCCAGCATGAGGATATCTGTCTTTTCAGCATGGGAAGCAAATGCAGAGGCACTGGGAACACAGATCTCATATTTGAAATATGATCTAGAAATGAATTTAACCTTAAAGCTTCTTTTCCTTCAGCCCTTGTGGAGCTAAAACTCTTCAGAACAGCCTCAAAAAAGGCTGCAAATACCATAAAGACTGAGAAAGCCAGGAAGATGTGAAGAGGGGGACTGCTTTTTCAAACCCAGTCACTTCTGCAGTCTTGTAATGGGCAACTCCACAACCTGGGTGCATTGTATATTGAGTTTTTATGTTGGCTTTAATAAGTATTGATTTTGTCCCAGCCCTTCAGGGGTGCTAATTTGCTCTATTACTAGGCCCTTTGATGAAAGCAGCTTGATACTTTAAGGTAACTTGCCAAAACTGTCTTCCAGGAGAAATGCGTTGTGGTTAGGACATGGTCTCTTTCTGCATGCAAGTCTTTAAGTAGTTGGGTGCTAGCATTAGGAAATTTAATATTGTTCTAGTGAATAAAAGGGGAAATACAACAAGCCATTAAATAACTTGCTAGTGTTTTGAAAGGAAAGCCCAGTATTGACATGGTTCCTCCATCAGCTTCCCACATAGCTAAGGTGAATTCACAGTCAAGCTCCAGTCCATTATCAAAGGTGATGGGTTAGTCAAATGTCTGTGTATGTACCCACATCCACGTAAGGGGCAATTTCTAAAAGCATTTCAAATTTCCTGGTATTTTTTTGCATGTAAAAATTGCTTTTACTAGTGTAGACAAAAGGCAGGGTTTGTTCAGGCTATGAAGTGCTGAAGCAAAAACTGTAGATATAAATTGAGAAGCTGCTTTTGGTACCTTTGCCCAAAGACTAAATGCTTCAGAGCAAAATCATAATAATAAGTGATTTAGAGAATAATCAATAACATTAAAATCAACTGGCAAAGAAAAGACCTTGCATCTATAATGTATTTTCTAGATATTATTAAATAATACATCACAAGCAAAACCCTGAGTGATGAATTTGGCAGCTGTTTGCAAAAGGTGATAAACCCAGGTACTATCATTTTGCTCTCCTGAGGAGGTGGTGATTAGGACCCCAGAGGAATAAGTCTCCTTCCTTTTGGAAAACAGTTATTGGATAGACCCTGAAGGTGATTTGATGCCAAAGGCACAACTTCCAGATGTGACTGAGCCTTGGGGTCATGCTGGTCTGCAGGTAGACACACTCTAATCTTGAACTGGGGAGAGAAAGCTTTTCTTATCTAGTCTCAAATGGCTCTGCATGTGGGATGTTTGGTGTCTCCTCATCAGCCCTGCTCTAGGAAGGCTCAGCTGCCTATTTGGGGGTGGGGGGAGGGCAATAAGGCTGTGAAGAAAGTGGTGACCACTGTGGAGCAGTGGTCTTGGGCATGGGTTTACCAGTGTGGTGGGGCTCTGAGCCTGCCCTGGTGCTGTGGCAGGAGGATGGGGTGTTTGCTGGCAGGCTGCAGCATGCTCAGCCCTGTGCTAGAGCTTGGCTTGTCCCAGTGCTCTGTACATGCTGGCTCAGAGCTTGGGCTTTTGGCACGATGGGGGCAAGGGGTGGGCTGAGACCTGTGTCTCCCTGAGCACACAGGCTCAGCTGACATTTTCTGCCCCCTGTTTGAGCAGAGGAATAGCAGTTTTTAAAAATGATCACTCCAAGGTGTCTCCCAAAAAGCTGGTCTAGCGGTATCTAGCCAGGCAGACCTCCAATAAGTCAGTCTGCCATGGAACAGCCTGGCAGTGAGGGGAGAAAGGCATTTGTCTAGTTACTCATTTTTATCTTAGTTATACTTCACCTCTCCAAGAAAAGCCTTTGAACATAAAATTCAGCAGTGACTTACAATTTTCTGGCTTTGTTTTAAAACTAAGGCATTTTTTTTCTAGCCTAGAGATGTAACTGATCTTTTACCTTTGGGTGGGTTGTTTGTTAAAAGAAAGATAAAACAAGCTGTCCATTGATCTGTCTTCACCCTGAATTTCGCTGTTAGTGATGAGGGCAGGGTTAACTGTTGGAGAACAATGTTTCCCATCCCAGCAAGTGTAATGTTTTTTTCCAGGCACCACACTGCTCTTGCAGAGCAATTCGTGTGAGACTTCAGCTAGACCTGGCAGTTCTGGCATCCCTTTCACCTCCAGTAACTAAACTGTGAGTGGCAGTTGTGTCCCCAGACACTACATGTTGGGGGGATGGCATGTGCGACACTGCCTTCCTACCAGGACCAAGCTGAGGCTAGCTGAGCTCATCCCAGCTCAGCTCCTTAACCACAGTGGCAAGTTAAGAGGCTTCCAAATGCAATTAGACAAATGCATGGGAGAAAAATCAAGCCATGTCCATTAAACAAAATGATCCTTTCTGGCTTGGGGAGGAGTTCTAGAGCTGCAGAGCTGGAGTCTGGAAGGACTGCTAACTTTATTCTTCTCTAAGCAACTTCTGTTTGCCATTGTTGGAAATGGGTACTGGTGAAATGGTAATTGGTTTAAATAGTTTTCATGTTCTCTTACAGCAGACTTTCAAGCTTTGTTGTTTGGAACCAACAACCAAAAGCTGAAAGGCTCTGAGTTATCACAAATGGCATCCAGCCTTACTCTGATATACTCAAAGAAATGCTTTCATTCCATTTTTGTGAGCTGCATTAACAGAGCATGGTTTTGGTTTTGGTCGATGGTTGTGTGGCTGAAATCTGGATGACAGGCTTGCTCAACCGTAATTGCAAGGGCTCTCTGTAATTCAGCCTCCCTTTCCAGCACAACTGGAGAGGAGTCAGCAAAACAGAGATGCTGGCAGAGGTGAGATGAGAGCCATGCTGTTTTAAAGGAAAGTAAAAATGCACATGAGGAGGGGAAGCTACACCTTTCTTCCCTTTGCTTAATAGAGGAGTATACACGACTGTCCTATTACTGTCCTGAAGGGCTGCCAGGGTTCAGCCACTGTTGCTTTATTCAGAAATTATTGTATCTGCCCTTAAGACCAGATTGATTTGAAATAACCACCAAATGATGCATGATATCATCAGTATCTTATTTGAATTTGAATCTTATTGACCACTAGCCCACCCATTCCTGTACTAATCCAACAGCTGATATAAAATACCCTGGATATACAGGGAGCAGCAAAAGCCCAAGACCCTTTTCAATTTCTGCACTTGAGGGTACCACAGCACCACCATCTTTTTTATGCTTAGAAACTGTGCAATGATGTCACCAAACTTCTAAATCTTAAGAATCTGCTCTACTGTTCATTTTAGCAGCTTTGTGCTACTTCCTTTCAGTTTTCAATTTCTCAGTCTTTCACAGTAGAATCTGACACCAAAACTAAACTCCATTGTAATGACAAATACAAGTGATGAGTAAAGTATTACTAACTTGCTTCATACATGCTTCTGCAGATGGATAATGTCACAAAGAGCTTCACATAGGAGAAAAAAAAAAAAAAAAACAAAACTCTGAAACAGCTAAGGATGCTTTCTGGAGTGGGTAAAGAGTAAAGGATATAGTTTAGTTAGATGCGACCTTTAGTAAAATAAAAGGGTGTCTTAACACTCCTGAAAGAGACTGTAGGCTGTGTTGGTGCTTCCCCTTAGGTGCTATGGGTTTTAGTCTGAGCTCTTCCTTGGATGTACACCGTAAAGATAGGAGGGAGTACAGTTTAGAGAATGGGATTGGATCCTTGTTATCCAGCAACATAGCCACAGCTATATTCTTCAAAACAGAAGCACTGCAGGCACTTCGCTTGTATACAAACTCATAGCAGAGGTTAGCTGGTAGCTGCAGAGGGAGCAAAATGGGCTAGTGTATACATTGCCATCTGAGCAGGCTGCGTGCCCAGACACCATGCACCAATCTGACAGATCTTGCACATAGGATAGACCTAATTCTCTCTTCTTGAGGTACTTGTAGAACAGAGGCTGAAGTGCTCCTCAGTGTGGTAATTCCAGCCCCTGTACTACACAGTCCCATGCTTTGTGCTGAGAGCCTGGTGTTCAGCTTGGAAATAAATCTGTGGGTAGAGACTCTGGGAAGTGGTTAAATTTCATTGGTATCAAGTTTTATATCATGCCAAGAACTTAACTTGGCTTACAGGAAAGGAATGACAATTGGTGGTTGTAGGTTCAGGACTTGCTAACAGAAGAACTGCTCTCTCCTGTGCTGGGACCATCCTGAAAGCTGCTTCATATGTGGTCACTTTGGTTCCCTAATAATTCATAGAAAGAGATGGGTCAGTGGCAGCAGCAGCTGGTGAGGGAGCAGGTGGTGCCACCTGCATCATCAGATGTTTTATCACATTCCCTGTTTTATCCCACGAAGAGTGGCTGGAAAGCAGAGAGCGTGGGAGCTGCTGTATGTTGTGAAGGTGTGAAAAATCACAGGTAGTAGCATTGCTTCCCTGCCAGGCTGCTGTTTTGCTCAACACTGCATTAAGAAAACACTTGTGCTTATGAGAAGGTTTGTGCCCACCTGTGCTTGAGACTGCAATGCTGTTTTTGGGAAGCATAAGGCTTTAGAGCAAGCTGGTTTTCCTTGCTGGTGGCCAGGGACTGGAGGATTACAAGTAAACCTCCAGTCAGGTTAAACTGAGCTGTTTGGATCACAAGCAAAGCAAACCCCTAGATGACCAGCCTGGACACCTCTTCATATCCTATAAGAATATGACATTCTTCATATCCCAAAGAAGGTTTAGAGACCTGTGATTAAATTTGCTAAAAGGTCTAATTTCATTGTGTGAGAGTTCTGAACCCATTGAGTGGCTTCTGATTTTTCTGGGCTAGTATTTGAGGTTTTTGAAAACTTTGTGAGCTATATAAGTGATAGGTCTTGTGTCCAAAGGAGGAAGAGGGTTTATACTCTCGCATGTGCACTACACGAGCCCGAAGAGCTATCTAGTCCAATCGGGCAGTTTTTTAATGTTGTTCCTACAAAGGACCTGCACCAGAGTCCAGCAGCAGCAATATAGATTTGAATGAATATTTAAAAATATTCCCTTCTCAAGGGAGCACCGCTGGCAGGGGGGCAGTGATTTGCAGGACGCACACAAGGAAGATGAGCCAGTAGTGATATTTCAAACAGCACGGTAAGTGTGGTAGGCGGCTGTGCTGCTGGAGACAGGCTACCCAAGGCAATTTCCTTTCCTCAGCTTTATTTCAGCTCCTGCTCTTTATTTTGCTCATCTTCCCTGGCAGGTCTGTCTATCCATTCTCCTGTTGTCCTGGCAATTGCTTAGTGGTGATAACATTCAGATGTTAACGGAGCAGACGCTGTGGCAGACCGGTAGCTACATGGCAGTTGTTTATGTAGCAGTCAGCAAAGCCATTCACCACTCCGGGTTAATATTTCAACAGGCGGATGGGTGGAGGTGGGTGGGATGGCAGGAGAGTGGGTGAGGAGGTTGGCAGTTGTCAAGCACTAAGCCCAAGAGGAAGAGGAACGTGTGTGAGTACAAAAGGGGAGGAAGCCCATTGTGTCTGAAACAAGATGGAAGATGCCACCTAACGAAGCTGGCTAACTGGTGATTAATTAGAGGCACACTTTGAATTCCGTGTCTAGTTTAGCATTAACAGCATTTCCGTGTCATGCGGTGAGTTGTCTTGCTTGGTGGTTTCATTGTCTGGGCTTATGTGGAGCAGGGAGGGGTTTTCTCACAAAACTTCTGGAATAGAGTGAATGTGTAAATCTCAGCTTCCACTTGAGGCAAAAAAAATAAGGAAAGGAAAAATTGTCAAGGTGGAACAAGTTCAACTGTGGAACTTATTTATAGAAGAAATTAAAAAAAAAAAAGAAGCTTGGAGTGTTTTTGAGGGGTACAGAGGAGAGTCATGGTTTTGAATACTCTGTTAACTATATTAGTTTGATGTCTGGGCTTTCTGAGCCCAGCCCAAACCCTGGCAGTGTCTGTAAGGTGTGTGGGTTGTATTCCAGGCATGTCTGCAGGTCTGTGGCTCTGTATTAGTGTTTATAGGAAGTCAATGAGATGGAACTCAATAGAGAAAAGAAAGACTTAAGAGTCACTGGAAGACAAATGTGAAGGCCTGGCACTCAATAACTTTACTGAATCATATCTTTCGTTGCTGTATGTTTCTGGGTAGCAGGAATACAAGAAAGGAGAACAAGTCTGTATGTTTCAATAGGCTGTTCACTTTCCCCTTCAGAGAGAGGGGATGTTTTATTTCTCTTTATAAAAAGATATCCATCCTCAGCTTGATATGAAGTCAAGCAGCATCATGAATCAGGGGAAGGTGTCAATGGAGATGAAGACTGGACTGCTGAACATGGTGGGGGGAAAGTGGGACACCACAAATAAATCATGTAAGCTGTGGAGAGCACAGGTGGGTGTGTGTGTGCATGCACAACTCCAGCCGGGATGCTCTTGCAGTGTCCAAGAGCTGGTCCAAGCTGATTCTAACTTGCAGCTGTAATCTGTGGAGCAAAGGTATTTTGTTAATTTGAGCATCCCCATGAGCATGTGCCCTTGGCAGGTGCAGATCAGGCACAGGCTGGGCAGATTCTGCAGTGAGGGGGCAGTGCAGGCTGAGCTTCTAACTGCATCTGTGAAATTTGGCCCATTTCTCCTGTCTTACAAAAGGGGTGATATGATGGATGTGCCTTATGGTAACAGGTATTGGATTCAGTAGCCAAAGACTTTGTCACACTGGAGATGGGCAGGGCCTGTTCAGTCAACTCCAAAGTTGTGCAAAATTCAAGTAGCTTCATTTTTTTTCTAAATAGGAAAATACTTTTCAGGTGGCTTCATTTGCCAAACTAAGCTTGAATAATAAGCGCAAGTGAAACAAAAGTGCAAAGCAAAAAGCTCAGGGACAGCTATCCAACCTGGGATGGATTTCTGCAGGTGGCAGGAGTGCTTGAGCACAGCTGTCTTTCTGAATTTTTAAAGAATTTTACTGAAACTTGTCACCAGCCAAATGTATATGAAATGGAAATACTAAAAAGCTTCTTCATTAATTGATAAATATAAGTAAGGGTACCACATTAGTATTAATTTATATGGCTAATTAACTGAAGTAATTAATTTATACTAACGCATAGTCTTGCTATAACCCTCAGTAGTTCTGCTTCCTGAACAGTACATCTTTGTATACTATTGCTTTGTGGATTAAGCAAACACTTTTGAACAACAAAGTACTAAGCGTCTTGGAACTGAATAGATGTAAGACAGAATTGATGATGGACAGGGCTCTGCTCTAATACTTTAACTATATTTCCTTCTCATTTTCAGTAAACAGCCTTTGTTTAAACACAGGGCTTTAACACCTCTGTTATATGCTTGAAATACCTCTAGGAGAGGTTTAGGTAAAGTAGATCTAGATTAACCCCCTAGATCAGTCATTGAATTTATGAGCATGTGTGAGTGTTTGGATTCAGGGTCCTCATCCTATCTTGTCCTGCACACAAAGCGGCTTTCATCCTGTAGCCATTCACCTGCCTGAGTGTGCAAGTACCTCTGCCCTGCACTAATGTAACAAGCCGCTATTTCTTAAAGGTAGATGTTTTCAGATTGCCAAGTATCATTTGTTACAGCATAAAGATGGGTGTGCATTTTCCAGTGCTTCCTCCTCCCTTGCTATGGACAGCAGAGGATGGAGGTGACAGGTTGGCCCAGGTAGATTGCAAAGACATATCAGCAAAGATGATTTGGGGACATCTGGATGTCATAGCCACGTGGGGAGGACAACAGAGGTTTTACACCCTGAGGATCTGGGCTGCCCCACGCTGAGAGTTGAGGGAAGGATGGATGTCCACCCTTCTCCGAATACAGCAGCTTACTCCAATGGAGGATGCATGAGTGCTCTCATAGATGCTTTGAAGAACAAGAGCTTTGTGCTTGGGAAAGCCCAGACTGCAGCAATGAGCAAGTGCTTGCCCAACAACATCCTCCCACATAGGCTGTGGCAGTTTGCCATTAAATTCCCAGACCAAGAAAATCTCAGCTGATTTCCCTCCTGCCAGAGGAAACACAAGCTGCATTGCTTCCAGCTGCAGCCCAGCTCTCCCCCAGCTCCAGAGCCCTCTTCTCCCCTGGCTCTCAGGCACTTGTGGTCACTTGTAGTCAGAACAGAATCAGTCCCACAAGGAGTGAGGTTTTGCTGAATTCTGCCTTTTATATAAAATCTGGCCATGGTAACACTGCAAGTTTGAATATAGTCGAATTCAGACTGACGTGACTAAGTCCCAGGGCCCAAAGACTGGTCCCCCATTCACAGAGAGGCCGTAACGCCAGCCTAAAGCCCTTGTTACAAGCCCTAGACCTACATCTGAAGGGGTCAAAGGGATTCTTTCTGCACACACCTGCTGCTAGGTGCTGAGCTGGCACTAATTACAATTTTGCTAATTGCTCTAAACTCCACTGCCTTGTTGCTTTCCATAGGCAATGTTTGGCCATGGCTTTTGCTGAAGCGTGGGACTCTTCTTGGAAGCTTGATAAAATCTGCAGGGAGACACCTGCCAATCTTCATACACAACATCTTTATTGTAATTTATTGGCAGCATTTAGAAAAATTGGCTTCTAGGCAGCATCAGTTGGACTTCATTAAAATAATAAGAGAGCTAAGTTAGTAAAAACAAACCTGGCCAGTTGGCAACCTCAGACTTTTGTCAGAACTGATCTATGCTGGAAGATATAGATTTAGTCCATCTACAGTAATAAAGTCCCATGATCCCATGGTTAAAATGTCTTTTTCCCTGCTAGCTGATGCAATTCATTAATTATATGACATTTCCACAATGATTTCTCCAGAAGAAGACCCTGGATGCCAAGGTTTACATTACATTTTCAATTACAAAGATATCCATATAGTGACTCTGCAGTATGTACAACTGCTTAACATGCATCCAAGCCTTACTGCAATGCTAGCAGGACTCGTGATGTGCTGGCAAATCCCTTTCTGGATATAGGGCTGGGTTCCCCCGCTAGTTGTGTTCTGGGGATGGCAATTACTTGTTCCCTGCAGGAAAAGTGCTGGAAGTTGAAGCACAAATCCTTGTGTCCTTTTGTGCCAGCAGACTCTTTTTAGTAGCCTCTTGAGCTGTGAGGATGAGTTTGAATCAGCATTACAGCCTATCAGTGGCCTAAGAAATCAGCAGGATTTTAGACTGAGACAAAAGAGCTCAGCCCAGGCATGGATTTTCCAGGCAGGCTCCAAGGAGCTAAGTGAAGGCTCAGAGCCCATCTCCTGCTCCCTGCTGGGATATGCATTGTTCCATTGCAACATCTCTTTTGCCCTAACACCGCTGCAGCAGGATCAGCCACGCAGGCACGCAAATGAGGGACAAAGCTGCAGGGTGAGGTGCTGCAATGGACACAGAGTTGGAGAGAAGAGGGGTGTTGTGTGTTGTATGGTGTGGTGTTGGCCATAGCCATGCTCAGGGCTGGTCCTACCCACACAGGATCAATTGGTGCTGTAGAAGCTGCTTAATTAACCACTAGTATGAATGGTCCAAATTGTGATACAAGTACTACTTCGTCTGAGGAAATCTATTCATTTGGACAGACCCCTTGGAGAAAATCTCATTCATAATTTTCAGGTGGCTTGCAGGAATCTGATAGTCAGCACGATATGAACCATCCTTAGTTCTCCCCAGCAGCTCCTGCCTGCCCCAAACATTGTGGTAATACAACTGGGCCCTGAAAGGAAAGCACCTATTTTCCTTCAACAACACTGCTGTGTGGATGTGTGCCTGTAAGCTGATTCCTAGCACTGTCGAACAGAAAAGTTGTAGGTTCAATTTTCCCCAGGTCTGGACAGAGGCCATGTCCATGGCTCGTCCCCTTGCTTATCCCAGGTGCAGGACCTGCCTGACCTTCCTGCCTTGAAGGCTGCAGCAATGCTCCCTGTAGCACTGGGAGTCAGGAGTCAATGCTGTTTGCACAGTTGCACTCCTATTAGCTCTGCAATGCCTGTAACCTTAGAGTAGTAAACCAGTGGCATATATATATAGTTGAACAATTATATGTATTGTGACTAAATTTCCCCCTGAAGATCTCATTCACGATGTTAGAGTGAAAGGATCATAAAATGAATTAATAGCTGATTCACTGTATAATTTCCTAGTTCAATATACTTTAGTGTACCAGCTAAATGAGCCATACACAGCATTCAGCTCAGCCAGTTAACAGCTTTATCATTGAGATCTCAGGCTTAGAAATAAAAGCAATTCTTCTGAAGTAATTGTGTCTAATTAAAAGAAACATTTAAAAAGTGTAACCAAAAGGAATTCATTTCAAATGGAAAATTAATGCTGAAAAATAGCCCTGAGCTCTCTTGTCTTTACTAATAGCTAAGCATTCTCGGAATAATTAAACTGTTTTGAAATGTTGATACCTTCCCCTGTTAGAAATGATAGCCATGGCCCAACACGTTAGCAAATCCTCAGTATGGCCCTGGTTGGTGATAGTTGTGGGGCTTTGGGTGCACAGGGGAGATGGGGGCAGCTGCCGGCAGGGGAGAAGGGCTCCCACCCCGATGCTGTTTCACCCTGCCATGAAGCAGGGTGTTTGCAACTTCTTTTGAAGAAGCAGGACTGCCCAGACAGGAGCTGAACTCAGCATGGCAGGGGTTTGGGAGGCTCTGCCAGCTGCTGGGACTCCCCATAAAAACAGGAATTAACTGAAAATAGCCCTTTCTTTTAAGAGTATATGGACTTTGTTAAGATATTTGCTCATCTCTGCAGCACCTCTGTGAGCTGAAGTGTCAGGATGCATTTCCAGGTGAGGCCTGTTCTCTGCTTTTCTGTTAACTTCTTTCATGAGTAAAAAGTGCAGCACTTTAACCTGCACCCCAAAAAGGTCCCACAGTAAATAACCAGTTTTACAGAGTTCCTGGCTGGTGTTTGTGCTGCAGGTGTGTACCCGTCTGGCTGCTCTTGACAGAGGATCCTAATTCCTTCTGGTTCCTTATCTGCTTCTCCATCACTTGCTCCTCTCCCTTTACTGGTGCTCACTTTGGCAAGGAGCATTTCAAAGCTGGGTGTGTAGTGAAAATCCCACTTATGTGCTGCCCTGCTTCCCTCAAAGCAGGCACGTCTGCTCCTTCTACCCAAGGATTTGCTTTCAGGTGTTGGAGCAAATTAAATGCATCCTGTGGCATGGTGAGGATGAGCACAAATCCCACATGTTGAGCATGAGCTCTGTTTTTAATTCCCCATGCTGAGCTAGGAGCGCTTTTCTGATTAATAGTCTGTATCTGGTTGCACCAGGAGACCCAAAGGGGTGGTTGTCGGGGTGGCAAGGATGTCTGGTGCCTGAAATAGTTGTTATAGTGCTTCACTTGCATGGGTGGAATGGCTGGGTGCCACTGACATAAGGGACCCGCTGTAGCCGGTGCTGCCAAAATAGAGGTCATACACAGCGGACAAGGAATTGCCAACAGCTGTAGGGCACAGGGATCTGGCCAGGTGCTCTAAAGTTGCTGCTGGGTGGATTTGTTAGGAAATGCAGATTCCCCAGATTTGAATCTTTCTCCAGGAAATTTTTTCCTTGAAAAATGGCTCTGAAGGCAGAAAGAAGTTTTGAAAATGTCAGTGTTTGTGTGTTAAAGCATTTGATTCTCATCACTTCCCATCAGTAAGCACACACTGACAAACTTGATTCCTTTTAAGTCTTAAAAACACCAAACCCAAATTCTTCTGACATAAATGACTTTTTTTCTGGATGACCAGGACACAAGTGCTTTTGAGAATTCAATTCAACTTCATATTAGTTGAGGGAGAGAATTTGTTATATTAAAATCCTTGTGGGATGGGAATGTAGTTTCTCATGCTGCTGCAAGTGGGAAGTTCAGGGAATCTTTGGGGGCTGTTGGTTATTATTGCCAGTACCTACTGAATTTGCTTTTATTATGTTATTTGGTAACTGTAACAGAACTGAGTATATCCCACTCAAGACTTTCTGTAGTATGTTCCTAGCAAATTCTGTGAATGTACAAAAATGTGGTATGTAAATACACATTTATAGCATTGACCCTACAAAATAACCTGTGTCTGCTGGCTTGTTTCCCTTTCTACAACATCGTGCCGTTTCATGTGTTTCCTTGATGTTTCTCTTCAAATTGTACATCAAAGTTTTCTCCCTTTTATTTTGGAGGCAGAGCAGAACGACAGCATCTTAAGCCAGGATTCTGCCCCATGTATTTTAACATGTTTTTCTTTTATAAATCATACTGTGAAAACATCACAACTTATAAGGGAATAGGTAAAACTGGTCCCTGTTCTCGGCAGCAGGTCAGTGAACAGCCTGCCCTGGCCAGCTTGCTCAAAATTCTGCCTCTATCTTCTGGATGATCCAGAACTTTCTTTTTTTTTTT